>VJOZ01108181.1:0-10031 GCA_009801055.1 Stichopus horrens | reverse complement strand
ATTGACACCCTCTCTGCTGGTTTCGCTAATTGAAGAAATTGGGTCACCTGACACTGCCGTCTCAGGTAAAGATCGAAAACCCATCCTTTCTTTTGAGACTCAATTACAGAATTTCAAAAGGATGGTCTTTCCACCGAAGATGTTTTTTCTGAGATCGGCTTCCAGCTTTTATTTTCATACTTTTTCAAGTTTCAGGAGGCTGGGAGGGAAAACGGAGTTGTTTT
The DNA here is from genome assembly GCA_009801055.1 of Stichopus horrens. Lineage (NCBI taxonomy): Eukaryota > Metazoa > Echinodermata > Holothuroidea > Aspidochirotida > Stichopodidae > Stichopus > Stichopus horrens. The sequence continues at coordinate 9,807 of VJOZ01108181.1, read as the reverse complement.
TTACTGTGGGCACAGAACCAATGAAAAGTGTACAGTGTACTGTAGTCTCAACCTCGCCATATGCAGTTTAAAAGGAGAGGGATTTCTGAATGGGTGTAAAGGAGGGTGAGGGAGACAGGATTAACATCCTAAATCCACCTCTTGGCTGTGAAGTGGGCACAATCTTCATCATCATCCTTTTACCAAGCTTTTCGTAAGTTCCAAATTATAGAATCAAGTTATTTCACAAGATAAAATGCTTAAAAAGACATACAATACCGGCGTGTGTCTAAAGTAGTCGCTATCTACAGACAAGGGCAAAGGCTTGATAGGGAGCTTTATGTAGGGACCACTGCCGGTTAACAGAGGTGACAGTAGTATGCAAGTGCCTTTGTACAGACTACTTCAACATTTATGTAGCGCAATGAAATTTGAGTCTTTGCAAGATCTGTGATACCTGAATCCCCGCCCTAACGATTTTGGATAATACAGGGAGAGGGGTGACGAATGCCGTTATCAGCACGCACATGTATGCAGAACCAAAAACTGAACCTAATTTGCCTCAGATTATAAAACTAGAACACATGGTTATTCCTAATCCAATGATGTGGTACATCTAAAGTATGCACTTCACAGCAGATTGTCTGAAATAAATCCGAGCTTTTAATCCTGCAGTAAATGTACAGTGCAGTACATTTTCCAATACCTGTCAATTTCTCTACAATAGATTGATTCGCTCAAGTATGAAATTTCTTTGGCTTTGCCTCTGGGCACTTGCTGTACTCCACAAAGTATGAGTTATGAACAGAAACGGAAGAAAAAAGGTAGCCTCCAGGTACGTAGTAGTAATTATTACACAGAACAAACCGTGCTCAGCATAGTCACTGAAGCAAAACTTTGCCTGGGGTATACAGTACACGCTCTCTAGAGAAATAAATAATGCAATGTTATGAAGATTTAGCAGCAAATATATGGAAAGAAAAAACATGTAGCGAAAACATTTGATAAATGATCCATTTTGAATTAAAAGTTGTAAAGGTCACAAATTACGGGGGAGTCTTGATACGTGGAAGGGCACACACACTTTACTGTTTGGAAATTTAGATTCATAAAGTTAATGGACAAATTACAAAGAGCTGTCTCTCAGACAAATCTTTTCACAGAATATGTAGTTCAGAGGCTGACATACATTTTTGTCCATATATGGTAGCTTACTTATTCTCAAAAATTCATTGAGTATGCAAGTATGAAAAATTGTCTCAAAGTTCTGCTCTACAGCCTTCAAAATTCAGTCAGGCTTGTCTGTGTAATTTTTGGATGACACCAGAAACGTCTGAAATCACAATGACACCTTCTCTGATGTGGATAACGATATCAAATTATGTACTGTACTTGCTACAGCAAATAACTACTACCTGCAAATGGATTAACAACATGGGCAAAGACAGTACAATAAATTTTGGAGGGAAAATAGAATTATCTGCTGGTATCAAAAAGATTGTTGGATGAAGATGCAGTAACTTTTTACAAGTATTGAACAACAAAACCCAAACCTTATTGCATCATTATTTGGCAATATACAAATTTTCACGTTTTATGTGAAGTTTTACAAAAGCATGCCATGGCCAGCGTCAGCCTTCACAAACAGATGAAGAAAAGCAACATTGTCAACAGGGTAATCAATATGAAATTCCTAAGTCTGTTTTTTTTTCTTCATTGCATAAATCAATAGAATCCTGTCAGGAAACAAAGAGACTCATAACAAAGGAATAACAAACAATTATGTGCACTATCCATTGCTGGTATTTCTCTTGTCACCACTTACAGTAGCTCGATATCCTCTTCTCTTGTACCAAGGAGGAGGGGGGGAGGGAGAAGAGCACTCTCCTTTTATGGTTGATGTAAAAAGGAAATTTCTTAGTTGTGAGAAAGATTACATGTGCTACATTACATGCAGTCCTCCAAAAAATGAGCAATGAATACACATCAAAGAGTACATGATACCTTAAATAGCAACTGACTACTAGAGCAATAGAAATTCTATCCAAGATAGGACCTACTGTATCCGTTTACCTGTACCAACAGAAAACCTGACTTAAACACACGTGTACGCACTTTTAGGACAATTTGCTCCTTAAGTGTGTTTTCTGTCATCCGCAGGACTACCCCTGTTTTACACAGGTTTTGGATATTTAAATTTATGAAGTCAAATCAAAAATCTATTCAGGGTTTGAATGCTATGAAAAATCACCTATCTTGGAGAGCAAGTAACACAGACAGAATGCCTCATGACTGCAGTAATTTGGGGTCCTTCACAGAAAAGGGCTAATTAATGAAAGACAACAATGAGCATTTTCATTTTTTTTTCTAAAGACTGCTCTACATACATACGTTCTCCTATAGTACAGTGTCCTCAAGTTGATCCCTCACAAATTGCAAGCTACAATTTGAAATGAAAGTAAACAGAATGGACAATGTAAATTATGGCACATGGTGACCTTAAATGGATACTTTGGTGGTACACACGATGTTGTCCTTACAAGTAAGACAGAAGTAGTATTCATAAAAGTAGTGACATAAAATCCCCATCATACATGGAAACCTCTGATTGTATCTAAATATAGAACTTAGCATGAGTAATTATGACTTACAAATTTGGCAGAATAATTAATCCCAGAATTCTCCAGGCAATTGGGTGCCGACCTAATCCGTGTGACATCGTCACAGAATTATTCTTCATAAAGCAATCTACCCTGTCATGATTCAGTTGTGTATCCATCCTTGAAATGGCGCTATTGGAGTGACGCCAGCAANNAAATCATGATTTAAATCAAATAAAATCGGCTTAAATCATGATATTTTTAAATAGAAATCATGATTTAAAGGGAAATAGGGTGTTTCTTTTGGAAACATCCATACTTTAACACCAATGTTTGTGGACGCAGAATGAAAGATTATTTGAAATAGGGAAGAACAGTGGCCTTCTTTTCAAGAAATACGTTTCTCACCGATAGAAGCTCAGTTATTTGTTGCTCAACACTAATTTGTTCACCCAAACTTTTCAAAATTCAAATGATGCACATTCTGCTACTCATCACATATTGTTTTGAGGAGATGAAGCTTTGGTAGATGTTTATTGATGAGACTGAATGGTTCAACAATGACTAACGCTATTTCTCTTGTACCTCATGTTGGTGTATTGTGAACGCCCTATTTCCCTTTAAATCATGATTTTAATCAGCTTGATTTAAATCAAACAACCCTGCCTAATTTGGTACATTTATAGATCTATGTATAAATCTATGTATAGACCTACGTCCAACATACTGTACTGTGCAGAAAATCGACTGCATTTTGAATAAACGTTGGTCAACATTTGAGCAAACCGTGAGACTTGCCACCGTTGACTGACAAAAAAACAGTGCATATGAAAATGAAATCTGGTCCAATCAGCTGGTTACTGTGTGTACACTCATCATTGATGACCACACAACAATTCTCTCAGTACATGTACTGTACATCACTCCATGTAATTGAAATGTTTACTTGCAGAAATTCCTGCAGCTAATTTTCACAAGCCCTGTGTAAACAAGTTACCACCTTTGTGAGCACCTTGAAAGTCTGTCCATTGTTGAGTCTCGTTATGAAATTAATGTAAGTTTATCTGTCAACTAAAAATGATGACAATAGGAAGTTCTCTTTATGAGTCCACGCATCAGCAAACGTGCCTTGCAGTAAAAGGAAGAGCCTGTTGAGTGAATGACAAGTGACGTCGCAAATCAATACCGGTTTCTATTGAAAGTGTGTCGTATAAAGGCCCGTGAAGAGAATTCTGCAGACGTATCACACGCCGATCAGAAGAAAGCAATATTATTCTGCAATTAAATCCATGGAAAAGATTTTGGTGATGTAATCAGTGGATACAAGGGTATTGTAACATGTATTGATTTCGTTCTATGTTCACAAAAGCACAACAATAATGACGGTGAATGTACCATGCAAGCATGCAGTGGCTGCAGTACTGTAGAGCATGTAATGTGCAGTAAGACAATTTTCTGGATCACAATGTTTTACATTCAGGCCACTGCCAAGGTAAAGTAGTCGAGTCCTTCGATTGAGGATGTGTCATCCTTTGTCATGAGACAATGGCACTGTCTTGAAAAAACAAATGATTAAACAAACATTGCTGCATGGGCTGAATGTATACATGTGAAAACACTGTATGCATACACAGTGAACCTCTCTAGCTTGAACGCCGTCCCTGGCCTATAACAACGTACAAATATGCACAAAATTAAACACAAGTGGTTTAAAAGCAATAAACATATTAACCCTTAATCTAAAGTGAACCATATACACCTTCTTCTTTTTTTTTTGTAAATATCATTCAAGTTGCCACATCCATGCTATAACGATTGGAGACAACGTGATATTAAAAGGAAATGACTAACAGTCCTCTTTATGCACAGGCAACAGCAGTCATAAGAAAGATACTTTTCTAGCTAAGGGATGAAGTAGTGTCAACACACAGCAGNNAAGATGTTGAAAACTTTCAGTAAGTCACTTAATACTATGGGTTAGAAGCAAAGTCATGGCTTAGACTTAAATAGCAGTTTGAGAGATATAATTCAACATTTCAGTTAAAACCAGAGATATAATGTCAATCCCTAGCTATAAATTGTGAAGGTTGCATGAAAAAGAATCGCAATGGGGCTTTGATGGGCCGCTAATTGTGATGCAAACCCAGTCATTTGTTCCCTAGGTTGCTTTTCTGGGACATATTCTGATTGAGACACATTGTAAGCAGGGCCATCTTAGGCTGCAAATTTAACCTGGCTTTCGGTAATGTTAGCTGAAAGTTTTGCATCAAATCCTCCAAGTGACCTGCAAATAGAGAACTTTTTAAGCTTAACTTTTCACTGATTGTCTGTCCCACTTGTGGGAAATTCAGAACTTGGAGGTATGTATTTCTGTCAAGGGATTTTTTTTATCAGGTTCCTATCATTACACTTATTTCTATTCAGAATGATTGTGGGCTACATGGTTGGCTATTTGAAGAAATTACTTAAGAGAGCACACAAGACATCACTCTTCCACAACTACTGTACAATAGCTACTGCACTATCCCAGACACTGTTAAGCATGTGCACATACTGTATAAACGGTACAATTAATAGATGGATGTGGAGTGTAACATGTGTATTATACATCCTGACTTGTACAGTACAATAGTCATGAGAACACTGAATACAACAATTGCAGTATTAAGGAAGCTCTGCTACAGTGGTTTCTCAACTTTGTTTCATCCACACTCTGTAAAAAGATGTCAAATTTATATTACCTCCACAAACATGGCAAGAAGTTCTTAATTAGCCTCATTTTGATGACTTAAATCAATAGGATATCAACTCTTCTATTGATTCCACTTTCACCCATAGGCACTACGCTTTAACGGTATTGATACGAAGGAAGTTTGTACACCCTCACACAACTGCTTTCCATCACGTGAAAAATTCATTAAGGCTGTTATGTTTGTAAAAAATGAGTCAGGTCAGGAGGTATCATCTGGTACTATCTATTATACAGTAATTGATATTTCAACTTGGTGAAGTGGATCACTGCAATGCTCAACACTAAAGAGAACGGGATAATTACTGTACAGCATGTTGTAGACCTACATGTCTTCAATCTTCTTTGTTTTTGGAGAGGGGAGGGAAGGGGTTACTGTAGGTATAAAAGGAAAAATAAAAAAGAAATGACAACAAAAATCCTGAAAGTAGTTCGTTTCATGAAAGGATTCAGTACATCCGATAGGCCTATAAGACAGATAGTACTAAACTTGCTTAGTTCCATTTCCATCATGATTGTATCTGTAGTCTAAACATGTGTAATGTTTACGAACAATGTATTCGCATACACATCACAGCAATCTATGCAAGACCTCTACACTCTCAGTCTCAGCACACGACGATTGCAGAATGGGAGAAGGAAGTACTCAACTGGTATTAGGCCACACAGCATCACAGGAGATGCTACAACTCTACCAGTACAGTACCTTTGGCAAGGTAAAGGTAGTGCATTTGTTGTGTAGAGGCAGATAAGCCAGGAGTGCAGAAAATCAGCAATCACCTCATGTGTACTACACAAGTGTAACGTTTTACAAAAACAATAAAACACAGTTCCTTTTGTTAATCTGTCCACTTTACAAGTAAATGTTTATATTGTTGACTTTTAATTCAATAAACAAACAGTCACTCCATACTGTCACTGTAGGCATTACTTGAGTAAAATGCACTGACTCTGAGGTCATCAGTAAGCAATTTAGTCAAAGTTTCGGTGGACTTGGCTGCAGAGTGCTTGTTACGGCAGTAGCAACAAGCATTCACATGAATTACTTGGATACCCAAGATTCAAGTTTAAGGATTTTACAGAATTTTTTTATTCATAATTGGGACAAATCCAATTAAAATTATCTTATAAAGAGAATGCACCACATCAATTTTAACACTAATTTGGCAATTCAGCAGTAGGTACTTGATCCAAGAAACAGTGTTTGTGTTTTCCTTCTATTCATAATGTTGATTACTGACTTAATTACATTTACAACTGAAGATAATACTGTTCTTTACTTGCAACCATAATTTGAAAACTAGAATGTTCATATACAACAATTTCAAGTGTATATATTTCTGAATGACTGGTATCATGGTATGACATGAACGCAGCGAGTGGTATTACGCATAATTATTTTGTTGATTCTGATTATGGACTAGTTAAAAGCGAGATAATGACGTTATTCCTTTTGATAATGATAACACTAGTGACAACATAAAGCAGGATGTGCTGTTATCCTTGCATTTTCAAAAGTACACGAACACACTGTCTTGCATAGTTATAAAAAGCTATACAGACTACCACGTAGTGGTCTATAGTTTGTCCAAATGTAGGCTAATTCACAAAAGAAATGGTTTGCGTAGGAGGATCGTAGTGGTAGCATTCGCAAAAAAGCACCACACTTTCACCACAGGGTCCTGTGCCACTAACTTTTTGCAAGAAAAACATAAATCATCTTCTTTCTGCCAAAACTAACACTCTAATTAATGAGACTTCTCCTGAAATAAATGCGGCATATAGTAGATGTTATTTTCCAGAGTGTTATCAAATAGATGAGAAAGACAGACGATTAACAATGAAGGCTTTTTTTCTTTGAACAGCACACATAGCCTTTTTTAAACATTCACTGTGCTGGCTGGCAGGTAAAAAGATAAGACAGACAACTTGCCATCATATTCTGACACAGAATACTGTACTTCAGTAATGGAATATATTAAACGTTTACAGCACAGCCTAGAATAAAAGTGTGGCAACAAGTTGTTTTGTTTTCAGTGCTGTCAAGTCACTAAATCTAACTGAAGCATCTTTATCTAAATGAATGTGAACATGATAAAATTTGCTGTGCCAACTGAACAAGCAAGCATGTAAATGCAAAATGCTACATGTGAAAATGTATGTGAAAACTTAATTTCCAAATCAATAGATTTGGATGACTTCTTCTGCGAACTTCCTGCATGCGAAACATGGGCCTCCATTCCTTCCCTGCAGACTTAAAATCATGTTAAATTTGATGGCATATGTAATAACTTAAAAACAGTCTAAGGAATTTGCAATGCAAGTTTGATGTATTTGACACCACTGCTAAGGAAGTCTACTGTGGGGTCTCAAAACTATCTGAAGTTTGAACCATCCTTGTATCTTCGGCGGAGGAATCTGGGTATACAAAAACAGGGATTCCCCCTACTGGTGGGAGCCAACCCAAAAAAACTTGGTTTGCAGGTTATCAAATCAAAAATGACCACCAAGGAACTGCTGCCATTAATATTTGTAAAGTTGCTCAGCCTCGTCAGGGCAATCTCATCCAATCAAGGTGGAACGGATCAATAATGCTGATCCAGATGTCTCATGCCTCAAGAATGGTAGAGAAACTCAGTAGATCTATATCAAACCCATCCTTGATTGAGCCACCGACCGTACCATCGGTCGTCGGTAAATCACTCTCTCCCTGACAAACAGACTCATCAGTTTATGTCTTGTGGAGCCTCTAGGAGGTTCAAAGATCGATCACTGGAAACGAGACCTTGAACTTATGAATTTGAATGTTATACCCTACACCATAACAGCAAGTCCGCAGCGAGTCTTGCGTGCCACGTTAAGAGAGTCAATGAACTTGAGTGAACTTTGACTGGAGCCACAAATTTATCGAACTCATTAATGTTCTGGGCAAACTGTTGAAGGCAAATTACATGGCATGCATAAAACATTTATTGATCGTCATTACTTCTGATACATAGATAGACCGTACAGAGAACAGAATTTGCAATTGATGCAAAATCTATGTACAACCTGCAGGTACTCTAGTAACATACTATCGAATGATTTTAGCAGTCATAGACAGTTCATCTCTCAGTGACAGAGACTGAAGGGACAGCTGAGGGGAAAATCTAAATGGAAGCAAATACCATGACTACAAATGGAAGGAACCCTACCCTGGAGAGGTGTGCTTCTACATTACACATGAAAAAAAAAGAAGAAAAAACTGAGACAAACATGCATTCTGTGAGAGTGTTAACACTTTTTTATCAAATCAAGCTACAGTCATTGCCAAAAAATGTGCATTTTGCACTGTCATCCATACACTTAAGTAGTCTTCTAAATTTGGGTAGCCCACACAATACCTTACTGTGTATTACAGTATGTTGCAACATTCGCAACTAACAAGCAACCTTGCATACTCTTCACATACACAGGATCTTAGTTTTTAGTGACACATCCACAGCAATTATGACTCCATACTGTGCACTCAATAAAGACTACAAGTATGGCACCAGACTCTTTAGTAATCCCCCCACGATGTAGCAACCTCTCATTGACCACTGAATCCCACTTACTCTGCTCTCCCCCTGCTTTTGTGGACTTTGTACTGATTGACCTAAATAGAGGATTCTTTATCTACCTTTGTAATGATATATACATCCCATTCACAATTTGTCAAAGGGTTTGACACACAATAAAGAAGAAACAATGGCAGAAGGATAATGTGCAGATTCAACTGACTACAAACCAAGGTATGATCACACATAATGGTTGCCATTGTGATGGAAGGCAATTGACAAAGTCATACGAAATGGTCCAATGAGCAAGATAAGGACTGCTTCCTAAATAGCTAAATTGACATGCACTGCAATGGCTGCAGCGACAGACAGTCCGACAGTCCGGCATTAGGTGGAGAATGAAAACAGATGATAGTTGAGATCAACTCTTTTAAACCGCTATCAACTAAAGTTGCCCTGATGGTTTGACCCCACTGTAACAGTATCTTCTGCTGGTAAAAAAACCCCGAAAAACCAGAAGTTTAATGACTTTGAGATTCCTTGTCAATATGTTTATAGAAGGTAAAGGTCAATACATACCAATTTTGGAGTTGAAACAACTTACTCTTCACTTACAACATGTCTGCAAGGTTAAAAATCATGATCTCTCTGACCTTACATGACCTTCGACCTCCATAAAAAAATGACAAAACTCATCTCCTCATCAAGAGCTAACAATGCTAACAGTTTGAAGATCCAGTAACATTCAGTAGCTGAACTATGTTTGTTAATAGGTTTTCATACTTTAATCTCAAATTGTGACTTGAAACATATTTTGACCTCCTAAAAAAATTAAAGAAATCATCTACTTACAGTGGACAACCAACACATAATGTTTGAAGTTACAGAAACATTCAGTTGCAGAGATACCTTAATTAGAAGGTTTACATACTTTATCCTA
>VJOZ01108136.1:6206-21940 GCA_009801055.1 Stichopus horrens | reverse complement strand
AAAGTTTGACGCCCATATTTAGGCCTAAGTAAAGTGAAACCGTACGTACCGCCTCGATCTGCAATGCCGGCATTTGTTATTATCATGGTTTAGTGGACAACAATTAATACACAGATCGAACACAAGACGTACAAAAATGCAAGACATCTGCCTTGTTCTACGGATAATCTTACATTGTAAACAATTTGGTATTCAAACCCATTCATTTCACTATCTATTGTGTATGTTAAAGTTCTTGTGCCACTTGTATGGGTGGTAGGGTTTGTGGCTGGTTGACCTCATAGCCAAATACATTCAGTACACTACATAGAGCATCCTGCTCTATGGTACACGACGAATCGGACGGCACGGTATCACTGAGGTAAATATTTTACTACCCCGATGCACGGTATAGGTGGCTGTGCGTCAGCGCTGCACTGTACTGTACATGTACCGGTGCATGATCAAATTTAACACACGCAAGTTGTGCGATCAAGTACATGTGGAGCCGGGAATTTGAACTATTCGGATGTTATGAGAAATCTTCAGGCTGTTCCTATTCTTCAGATATCATGAATATAAAGGTGAAAGTAATAAGCCGAAATCCAGACGACTATGTCAGAGAAACGAAGCACGACATCCACAGACGTAAGTTATATAAGTAAAGCAAGGCCTAAGCTATGATGAAATCTTCGAAAAGACTTTGTATACCAAGGGACAGTAGCAGTTCCGCGAAACACTGTGTCTGTATTATTCATTTTATTGACATATCGTTGTGTCTATTGACGCCGGTTGAATAATGCAGTATCAAACACCATGCACTCTGACTAGAATGATATAATGCGTTGTGTAACTGGGGGACATCGGCGAGAGAAAGAAGAGACAAATTTAAACCACCGATCGCTTTGTATATTAATAAAGTGATCAGTTGTGGCTTGTGTAGCCTTCACTAGTAGTAGTATCAAAGACAGCTTTGAATTCTGAGTCAATTGGTCCAAGTCTCACTACTAACGCAGCCATCGCAGAAGCTGTGTAGGCTATGGGCCAATAACAAGAGAGGTTCTACAATAGAGTCAAAGTCCGGGGCAATTGTTTCAAATCTCTGTCTATGGAGCTCGTCCTAGCAAATTAGAAGTTACAGTACAATTACCGTATTCTATAAGTCCTACCATCTGTGCCAGTCATGATAGTAAGTTAGGGCACAGGTACGGTACTCTAGAGCTGTATGGACCTGAATACACTTAATAACTCAACTTGCTTCCCGTTGGTGTTGGCGTTAGTGTTGTGTAGCTATTGTTACAATTGTTATTGTTATATGTTTTTAACTCTCAATTAGTACCTAAGTTATGTCTTGGACAATATGGTGTCAAGAAGAGCTTGAACAATGTAGCTAGTGCCCCAATCAATAGACACCACTCACTGACTCAGCATGAACACTGATCTTGAATTATAGAAATTATTTGCATGAAACTTATAGGATAGTTCAATGTAATGAAATCCTGAGGCTGTAGACCTAACACTAGGGAATGTATAGGTCAGACTTATTCTTCTGATATACTAATCCTGTTTGGTGTCATCAGGTGACCCTAGTCATAAATGAACCTTCATCAGTATTTGGAGAAACAAATACAATGTATTCAGTGCATGAAACTTGAGACTGAAATAGCCTGCCAGCCTTCAGTAACTTGGTATGATTTATGCCTATAAAACTGTGCTTACTACTGTAAGATCATAACTCAATGTTCTGTGCATTGTATCTGTGTTTACAATCAGCTGTAACTAGGCAGTGCTTAAAAAATGCTAATTTCCTGGGAAGGGCATCTAAATTTTCCATAAATTCTTATACGGTTTCTGTAAAAAAAAGGAGCAAATTTCTGTCAAGTGGCAAAATTACCCTGCAGATACACAAATTCCTTCTGAAGGAACCTCCCAATTTCCCAACTGTTTCCATCAATGTATGTAGTGTGTAGGTTGTTTTGTCTGTTATTTTGTCAGGCCTTGAATCCTGAGGTGTGCGAGTGTGATGGCACACCATCACCTACAGTACAGTACCTCAAATCACTGGAAGAAGTTCAATTTTTTGCACACCTAGAGCAAAAATAGGAACTCAGGCAACTATGAAAGTGTTGTAAAACAGTACACCTATCGTACTGCACTCCATAATTTCCTGAGAAGTGTGATTTGTAGCGCACCTGGAAAATCTGAAACTCAATGCCTGTTTTTTTTTTATGTAAATTAATGCAATGTTCATCCAAATTGTAGTTTGTTACTGTAGCGCATTCTGTTGCTAGGTTTCACTGGGAGTACTTTAATGCACAGTACTCGCACATCTGTTGTTACTGGTCACCGAGTTTCTTTTCGGTGTTTTATTTCTCCGCTCCACATTGACTGCAGGCTTGTTCAGCACGTCTAATTACACACATTTAAATCCATACAGTCAAACTCATTGAATGCTCACCCATGTTACACTAGCATATACTTCATGATATTGTTTATGTTAAAAATGCAGTGTGTTTTTCTCGCTTCTGTGGTAAAATGTTTATGTAAAGGTAAATTTTCAGTGTTTTGAAATGTCATAATAAGAAGCTGCAATTAAAACAAAACTTCAAGGACATGATTAAAGTACTGATTAATGCCTGACCAAAAAGCAAAGATGCAACAAATTTTGAGCTGTAAGATTCATTTTTGCTACATTAAATAGGTCAGTAGCTTAGATAACAGTCTACTNNTACATACTTTGTAAAACATATGAGAAATAAATTTGAAATTGAAATATAGTAGAGGGAATTTGTGTGAAAGACATGTATTGCTTAAGTGATTTGGCCCACACCTTTGAGGATGCATCACTAAATCTCACCACTTTAAGGAAATCATGCATGGAATCATCGAAATTTGTCATCATTCGCAATTTTAAAATGACAAATTGCACATCAACATACTGTGTGACTAGTACAGGAAAATGGCATGTCTTTGGTCGGTGCAAATGACAAAATGTCTTTTCTAGAGGTACGTGGCATTGGGACTTGAGAAGTACAGTACTTCCACCTTGTTTTATTCTGTTCAGTTTTCTAATGCTGGGCGGCTGAGCAAATCAAATTGCATTGCTGCATTCTTTAAATACATCTATGCATTTCTATGCATAGACAAGGTTCTTTGTTGTACAGCTTCTGCATGAAGTGATGCATATACAGTGTTATTTCTTCTTTATTATCAGCCAAGAGTAATTATCACTGGATTTCTGAATTACTCTTCATTGCTTTTTGCAAGATGTAAACTTACTCAGCTTCTTCATCGCTCTTTTCATTTCAGTTCCCAGAAATTATGATCCAACCCTCCACCCTTTTGAAGCTAACAGAGAGTACACCCGAGCTGTAAATGCGACCAAGCTTGACAGGATATTTGCCAAGCCATTCCTCGGTGCCTTAGATGGCCATTCTGACTCTGTACAGTGTATGTGCAAACATCCCAAAAGCCTTTCGACACTTTTGTCTGGGAGCTGTGATGGACAGGTAACTTTGCGAGTCACAACAAATGTACTGCACGTTGTGTTACAGGAACATAGCTAGTTTATTTTCTGCACAGTTTGTAAGTGAACTTGAGTAATTTTGTTTGTTTCTTTACTGTATCTGAAGCTCTTACAGTAGCTACTGTAATACTGCGTAAAATTTTGTTAAAACTAAAAGAGTGACTGAATACTCAAAGTGAATCAAAACTGTGTAATATCTGCACAGATTCTTTTCTGTTAGTTAGTGCTTTCTTGAGAGTCTGCACATTTAGATATTCATTCAGTCCACATGCTCATAGCCTTGATAATACTGTGATACTGTTCTCTTGCTATGATTGGGGAATGCAATGGTGTCCAGAATTTCACATCTTGTGCTTTAAAATTGTAAACTGTTCATTGAGATGTGGAGCTAAGGAAAGAGACATTATGTACTTGGCTGACTAATATTGAAGAATATCACACAACAAAGCCAACATGAAAACAATGTCAGTTATGGTAAACAGAATGTAAATGAAGTAGAATGGAAAGGTACACACATCTTTTTTGTTTTAATTGCAATAATTTGGTTTAATATCACAGTTGCATGTGGACCGGAATTGTTGCTGTGATAATAACTTTCGTCCATTTGTTATCTAATGCTCCAGTCCCTTTGACATTGTTTTTATTGAAATTGCAGGTGAAAGTGTGGAACCTCGCCACCAGAAAGTGCACCAGAACATTGAACGCTCACAGAGGATTTGTTCGTGGAATAACGGTGGACAGAAATTGTGAATACATTCTGACAGTGAGTGTTCTCAGTATTTTTGCTTCTGAGCTTACACAGTGTATCTCCAAAACGACAATAATCAGCTGATTTATCAAGTGTTGGTTCTGCACGTTTTAACTTGCGACTGTCTGAATGCACTTTTGTCTATCTACTGTATGTGCAGCCTGATCATGAGTTTAAACTTAAAGTGCTCAAACGTCTAAAAAACTAACTTGCTGTTGTCGTTGGTGATGCAGTGGGTTCGATAACTTCTCAAATTCTAAGTATGAAGTGCTGTATCCTCATTTAAAGGTGCTTTGCAAAGTTCAAACAAATTTAAAAAGAAAAGGCAAAAAACTGTTATGATTTGTACCTCTGTTCACTTTCTGCACAGGGTCAATAATGGTTTCAAATATTGTGTTGTTATTTCAGAGTCTAGTGATGCTTTCTTTTTATTTTACATGTTCTGTTGTTTTTGATATAGTTTTAGTTGTTGTTGTTTTGTTTTGAGCATCCGAAACCTTTTTAAGCAAAAGACTGGCATTGGATAGTGTGATGTGCTTTAGTTTCCTCAAAGTACTGTATGATTAAACATTAAAGTTCAGTACATGACTATGCATGTAAAATTGCAGATACAGTTAAGTTACAACATCCATTAGAAAAAAAAAAATTGTTCAAATGACTGCATCAGTTTCTCCACTTCAACCTCAAGTTTGCTCTCCTTAATACACAGTGTTTAGTTATTAGAACACTTTACCATGAAATTCATACAGTTATACCTGCTCTATGTAGCACCGTACCTTTAAAGCCAGAGACCAAGTTTGGCATTGAATGTGAATCTCAAAAGCGGTTATCCTCCCATGTTCCTCGAACAAAAAGGTACCCAGTGGAATGACTTTTCGGGACGAAAGAATCATAAACATGGGCAGAAAGCAATTTCAAAAAAATGTCATGATGGTAAATGTAATGACTTTACTCTTTATCATGATGACATTTCCAATTTCATTTCGTGAAAGGAATTTGGTCTTTGTATTTTGAAGTGACATTACTCTACTACTGTAGTGTGTCACATCTGAGTAGGTTAGAAGCATCTAAAATATCCTCAAGGTTGCATACGTAGTTTTTGTTCCACAGTCATTTTTTTTTTGTTCCACAGTGATTTACTTTTACTACATGCATACTCCACATCATGTCTGATTTTTTTTTTCAGTTTGCCGAATGTTTTCCCCATTTACATTCAAATTAATGATCTTGTTTATTCTGAAAGTGAATTAAGGTGTATTATTGGCCATTGTTTCATGTTTTGTGGTTTTTTCAAGGTTGGCAATGACCAGACCATCAAGCAGTGGGGGATGGCGCCTGCAGTCAGCCGAGAACTAGAAGAACCAGTCAACACCATAATTGGAAAGGTACCACAGGAGTAAATTTCAACCAAGAGTTGTGCAATTTTTGCAATGGAATGTGTAAAGATGTCCCAAGGTTACATAGAATGTACCATATCAATGAAAGAAATGACGCAATTTGCATAGTTGTAGATCGAACGGCAACTAGATTTTCTACTGTAACTTATGTGAGCACCATCTTTGCTTCATATTTAAATTAATTTAGTAGCTTTTGAAGTTATTGTAGACTAGTTACAGTGTACAAAGTAATGACATTCTCATACATCCATTTATTGGGTGGACAGTATTGGATTTCAATCTTTGACAAAGTATGAACAGGAATAACATAGAAATGAAGTAAATTGGAACCACACATTGAATATCTACGTGGATGTATGTGTGTGATAATGGATAAGTTTGATAGGTGGCCACTGCATTCGCGAACTGTTATTTATCACACCACAGCAAGATTGCACGAGATACGAACATTCTTTATGTGACTAAATTGAATTGAGAATTGATACATCTCCCTCCGCCTCTTCTCCTAAATGTCTCCATAAATGCATAAGCAACTTGTTGGTTTCCTCAGACTGTGTTCACATCAATCGATCACCACTGGAAGGACCCGATGTACGCTACCTGCGGCCAGCAGGTGGACCTATGGGACGCATCGAGAGCCGACCCCGTGCGGTCTTTCTCCTGGGGCACGGACAGCATACAGAGCGTCAAGTTCAATCCAGTGGAGGTGAGGAGATTACATCAAATTTCAGTTCCTTCATAAGCTTCAAAATCGTAGCCACATTGGAGTATGTATGCAATGAAATTTGCAGCGAAAAACAGAGTACTTCTCCTTGATGAGCTTGCAAAATATCGGTCTTCTTTCTGACAAACATAGCTTGGACAATAACTTTTCATTGGGAGGTGATTTTCACCTAAACGCATTGCCACCAATGACTGTCTCAGAATCAAATATACTGTGCATGGAATTAAATCAGTCACTCGCTCGCACTGGGTGCATTGTTGTTCTCTGACAGAGCAGACAAAGTGAAGTGGACGTTGTATGCAAAAGGATTACAGTGATCCCTAGTGAGGTAGCAAAATTGACTGGCCCCCATAGTTGGCACAACGATACATGTGGGTATGATTTCATGGTATTTCAAAAGGACAACCGGTATACTCATATAGGCGATATCTATAGGTTGTGTACGACACGATTTTCCCCACACACATTACATACGTTTATGTTGGATTATACTTGTGTGTCCAAGAGGCCCAAGGGTGCCAGTGTTAATCGTTGCTGCATTTGCAGGATATTCCCCTTTGATCTGTACTACAATTAAAACATAATAAATTTTGATATTTTCGTGTTGTTTTTGTCGTTTCTCGACAAGTCTTTGATTGTCATAGAGGTCTACGATAGAACCAAGGATTAGATTTTCCAATTTTCCGTAGTGTAATATCAAAGCAAATTGAAACCATTATCACAGGTTTGGAAAGTGTAACTTGTTCATGCTGCTATGTGGGCTCTCTGAATTGCTACCTTGAAACACAATGCAGAGGTCATGAAGTTCATGTACATCAAAATTTTGCATCCCATTATTTCCTTATCCCACCTGCCAAGCCCACCCATCATCCTCACCTACACAGAATGACAGATATCCTTAACATGCCACGGAGGATCCCACCAACATTTTGCCAACATTGAACAGTACTGCCATATGGTGAAAAGTGCTCCATGCCATAGCAATTGTCAGACTTCAGCTTTTCATATCTGATTCTTATCCTTGAAAACTTTAATGCAAAAGGAGATGCAAATATGATTTAAATAGTTACCCTGATTGTCCTCTTGCAGTTATGTCAGTGGTTTCTCACAGCTTAAACTCATACTCCGTCACAGATAGTGCAACATTTAAGTGATTGGAACAAACCTTGTAGCATAATGAGCCTTGTTTAGAACTTTGCTTGGAATTTCCTGTGTGGTGTCCTTATAGGTCCATCCCTAGGTGTGGGGATCTATTTTCGGAGGTTCTGCTAGTAGCCGCTCTCTCTCGCCAGTTGAGCCGGCAGAAGTGCTGTTGTGGCTGGTAAAGTTTGAAAATGATGTCATGTTTCGGTTTGGAAGAGGCACAGTATTGGTTTCATGAGGGTGCATTGCGATGATTCATGATGTAATTGAAATTAAAGCCCTTCGCTGGACAAGTGTGAGGTTGTTGTGATCGGCGGCCAGTGGAATGCAGGGGGTTCCAAATGCAGGATATAAATATAAAATTTCTTTGGGAAATGTCAAGGTGGGAATAATGAAAAGTGTAATATATCTTTCATGCATGGTTCAAAGTTTTTGTAACCTATTTGTTGCGATACCATCCCATCGTCACCAAGATAATACCCCTGACCCCTGAAAAGGAAGGCACACCCTCTTTTCTAGGTCAGGCTGCTCCAGTAATGTTTCCATCTTTCCTTCCAGACCAGCATACTAGCCAGCTGCACTCAGGACAGACACATCATCCTCTACGACACCAGAGAGGTCGCTCCCCTCCGCAAGGTGACCCTAGCGATGAGGACCAACACGGTAGCCTGGAACCCGATGGAGGCCTTCATTTTCACAGCAGCCAACGAAGACTACCAGCTGTACACCTTCGACATGAGGAAGCTGAACCGAGCGATGTGCGTCCACACTGACCACGTCTCTGCGGTGATAGACGTGGACTACTCTCCAACTGGAAAGGAATTTGTAACAGGGAGCTTCGACAAGTCCATCCGAATATTCCCTGCCACAGAACCTAGAAGCAGGTATGTTTCCTTGAAATCACATCTGTGCATTATTCAGTCTGTCAGGTTACTTTGTTCAGTGAACCAGTCAGCCATTTAGACAGAGGGGTGTGGTCGGGCTGCGGGTCTTATTTTCAGTTACGAAGTGTAACAGTGAGTCTGTCTGTACATTTTACCCGTCACCTGCTTAAAAAAAAATAAAAAACGGTCAATTGGTTTAGTCATTGAGCCAATCCACTTCATATTCAGTCACCAAATAAGACTGATGGTCAAACTTTGCTGAAAGTGAGTATGATTTGGTATGTTTGCGCCAGATACAGCACTGGTCTGGTCTGGCAATGTCAGGACCCAGTTCGAAATTGCTACCCTGATTGCAAAATCTTACTTATGTGCAATATGCACATGTGTGACAAGAAAACCAAAAAAAAAAGGAAAAAAGCTTATATTCCATGGTAGGTTTCTTTCTTCAGGTTCCGTAACACGAGAAAGATTGCTTAGGAACTCTTTTGAAATTTAGTTTTATTTGGTATTGTGAAGTCATATGATGTAATGAGATTGGATATTTATAATTATACAATTGAAACTATTATGAAACCTGATCATAGCATTGTTCATTGCACAAAGTTAGCTGTGTACACTTAGCTATTAAGAACACTTCATTGTCACTGCCATGTATGAGATACATGGGTGTAATATTACCATGCAAAGGGAAATGTGTTATAACTATACAACAAACTGGTAGCCTAACGGACAGAAGTTGTAAGTTTCAGGTCCCCTGGTACCCACCCAACCCGCTATGGACTGTTGGCACCAGGGTACAAACTTTGCACCTGTTGCAAAGACTTCTGTTCATAAGGTCAGATCATCAGCTTTACCGCTCTGTTTGCATATTAAAATATGGTCCCCTCATTCACAGGGAGGTTTACCACACCAAGCGAATGAGACACGTCTCCTGCGTGAAGTGGTCTCTGGACAACAAGTACATTCTCTGCGGTTCTGATGAAATGAACATCAGGATCTGGAAGGCCAACGCATCGGAAAAGCTCGGCAAGGTAGTCTCAAACAAATGAACGAACAAAGAGAAATGGCGCTGTTTATGTCCCTATACCTGTTTCATGCCAGTTATCACTTGGAAATTGTGTTCTTTATACTTGCAGTCCTGTTTTTATACCAGTTACCACTTACCCCAATTATGTTCTTCATATCTGCAATTCAGTTTATGCTAGTAATCCTAAGAATATTTGTTCTATTTGTGGATTTTCTGCATGACATTTGTTTTATTTCAAACACAAAGTGAACTTGAAGCAACTGTTACAAACATGCTTCTTTTTCCTCCTGTTTCCAATTCATCTTGTTGGCTTGCATGGTTGAGAGTTACTACTGTAAGGGAAGCCTCAAAAATCTAACCTGAGATCATCGTAGTCCACAAAGCTTCACTCTGCCGCTCATTATGCAGCCTGCTTTTCCCACATGCTTTGAGTGCACACTCCCTCTACATGGGGGCTCTGTGAAACCAGAAGATATGTGCACTTGAGCCTGACTCATTACTCTCTGGTCGCTGTCCTAGTACAATGGGTAGCAACAGCTTGTTCTGCGATAATCTCGATTTAGATTTGGGGGGCTTCTGTAAATCAATTCCCACAAGTGAGTGAGCAAGGATTTTATTAAATGTTGTACACTGACCAATGTCCACTATAGGATCAACTTAAAAAGAAAACAAGTCACAGTTATGAGACAATAAATGCATATACAGTTATAGAGAAAGACCAAAATATTCATTTGTCTCTGTGTGTTGGTAACAGCAAGAGGTTGATTCTCCCCCCTCTACTAGTTCTTTATCTCCGTTTTAAGCATGCCATAGTTGTAAATATCCTCCATAGTTAATTGTCTGCTCATCCAATTCCCAGCTGGAAAACCGAGAGGTGTCCGCCATGGAGTACAACAACAAACTGCAGGAGAAATACGCCCACCACCCACAGGTTCGACGAATGGCCAGGCATCGTCACGTCCCGCGGAGCATCCACCACGAAACCAAGGTCATCAGAGAACAGCTGGCTTCAAGAAAGAAGAGGTGAGCGATTGAGTCAGGAATCACAGTTTCAGAAAATTTGGTTTTGCAAATTTAAATTACGGTCATCAGGGATATTTGCTTTCCAGTGTACTTTACAAATGTGAGGGGAAATATTGCAAACCAGTCACTGTCACCAGTGAGAATAAGCAATAGCTTCATCTCTTCAAAATGTCACCCACAAGATGAGTTACAGAAGATAAATTATGTAAACTTTTGATGAGCAAATTGTTCTCGAGCAACTAAAAAGCTGTAGTTCCATTTAAGTTGAGCATTTCTTTTGTGAAAAGGGCATTTTCCTGTCTCATATGGCATAGTCTACCATTCTGTGTCCCTAACTGTTGATTTTAAGAATCTGATTTTTCTGTATAAAAGCAAACAAAATATATCTCTTCAAACAGAGTGTGTGAAATTTTGGGAAAGATAAATTCAGACCACTTTTAACAGAGACAAAATCCATCAAGGTGTTCCTTAACTTCAGTGAAAGAGATTCTAGAAGCAAAGACAATGTGTATGTATTAAAGATCATTACCACACCATTCAGCACATACATCACTGGGATTGCTTACAAGAATCCAACAACTTTCTTTGGAGGACCAGGATGTCTTTTCAATTTCCAAAAGTATCATCTCGAACCTGGGCTGGGAAATCCACAGTCATCCAGTCATCTATGATGTGTTGTCAAGACGAAGTACTGAAATCAAACATAACTCATTGAACGTCAGGGTTTTGTATCCACACCTCTATCGTCAAAGGCATTGTCATCAATGTGGTACCATCGTCAGAAATTCAATAACATTTTTCCCGACAAATTTAATGCAGAGTTGCTGGATCACAAGCCATCCATTCATGAAGGACTGGGTTTCATTCTCTAACCTAATAGCATAAAATCATTTGTTGACTTTTTGATGAAAGTAGCATGCACTATTAATTTGCTTTAGGAATTCTCTGCTGTAGGAGCAGGAAGCAGCCAGTCTTACAGTAATCAGTGGACCTGATGCTGTTAATTCTTTCAGGATCAATAAAATGCAAGGTGATTAAGCACAATAAAGGGGTAGTGACAATAGGGACAAGGCTGAGAGGGCAAATAAAATTGGGAAATGTTGAAATAAGTACGACACAACTCTATAGGTGAATAAAATGGATGACTTCCTGATTGATAGGACATGTCAAAAGTCATTCCTTTGAAACTAAACATGGTCATTGTGTGTAGGTTGCAGAGAAGATCTGACTTACCCCAGTCGGTCTTGTGCCGCACTCGCATTATTACTCAAACCTTGTTTTCTCTCCACTGTTTAAATACATCTCTGTGTTGATCCAGTGCCAGGCAAAGTACACTTGACGGTGTGATATGTGGTTTGTTTTAGTCATGGCATTTTTATGGTGGATGCCATGTTCATGCGATATGATACTGATGGTAGAATTATGTGCTATATTTCGTCAAAGGAGTACATTTTCACCCTGTATTCATGGCAATGATGTCTGGTGCAGGGTATGCAGATATCATTGAAACTGTTGAAAGGGGAACTTTATTGTATGGTGTCTTTGATGATACAGGCTAAGTAATAATAAAGAGACCATGCAGCTGCTGAATATTCATGGCTCTTTATGCCAGCTACAATTTGTGTTTTACAGCGTCTGTTGTGATGACTACGATGATTTTAGTGAGATGTGAACTAAAAAACCCGCAGAGAAAGACAAAGAAAGTTATGTTGACTTCGGTTTTCATCATTGGTGTCCCACTCTTCAAACCCCATCGTGTGGGCCGTTCATCGATAAATCGATGCCCTTTCATCTACAACGGTATGGTCAAACCTTCAAAATTGGTGGATTGGCTTCTCTTTTTCACTGTGACTTTGGCACAGAATGTGAAGACCAATCATATCATCCTTTCTAGAAGAAGTTAAGATTTTGACCAATCACAGGGATGCCTTAGTAAACCGAGTCTTTGCGCCGTCCTGACAGCATACCCATCCTATCAAAAAACAACTTTAAGTGGGTAACAATAGCCAATAAATAATGTTTTATGCCAATGTCACCATCTTCATTATCCCAGAAGTGTTGCATAGCTGTCAAATAATTCATAAGACCTCACAAGTTTATGATCTTCTCTCACCTTTCCCAGGGAAACGAACAGGAGGAAGAACAGCAAGCCTGGCACGGTGCCACTGGTGGCCAGAAAGAAGCAGGCCATTGTGGGTGAAGTGGAATGACGGCGTTTCTCCACAGTTTTCCGCCACCATGGAGGTCCAGTGCACGGAGATCCATTTGACGTGGGTCATATACAAACATCAGTGGGTAACCCTACCACCACATTTCTTGTCCATTGGAAATGCAGAGATCATCAATGCACTTTCAAGAGTATCAAACAAACTGATATCGCTGGTGGGTTTTCGCTGTCTGTTCCAAAGAGGTCGAGGTCAGACTTTTGGAGTTAGTGAAGTCAGTGAGAGAAAAGGGCCTGCAATGCTGGTGTAGCAGGTCATAGTTTACTATTGTCTCCCAGTTCCTCGTGAAGAGACTTTAAAAAATGACACTGCACTGCAGAAATCACAGTCGATGCTTTATCGTCCATCCACTCCTGACTGAGGGAGACAGCGATCGAAGGGAAGACGGGCTAGTCCCACGCATACTGTGATTCCTCCCTTTGGGGAGACACCTGAGATGCTCTAACTCTGGCAAGCAGTCATAACTTAACTCAAGCCATAGAAGGAAGGTCGTCACTGGTGTGATGAATCTTTTGTCTCCACTTACTGTTCATAAACTGGGAGACAGGGAGGGTGTCAGGGAGAATTGCAACGTATTTTTGCATTTTGCGGACTCATTTCCACATGAAACACGTGCGTAGTGCATCTTGTAGGTAAAAAAATGCTACCCCATGAAACAATTACTGCAACTGTCACCCTGAAGAGTCTGCATTCTACTAACAGCATTGTTACCACTGGCTTTCACATTCAAATGATTTAGTGCAGAATGACTCTGATGTTTAAACTGTTTCAGAACCACAAACTGTCCTAATCATATATAAATGTACCATGTGCTTGAATCATGTCTTTGGCCGAGAACAAAATGGAGTCCTATGGATTAATATATTTCTGTGGTCCATTAATGCCACAATTGGGTGTTAATTACCCTGGGGAGCACTGTCACTTCTTTTGTTTTAATAAACTACACAGAATTGTTCCACACTACTTTGTTTCAAAGAATGTTAATCACTGACTGAAGAAAATGCAACAGTAAACACGACTTGTTCATCCTGTGTATTTATTTTGATATCATTTCTGCTTTTGTCTTGTGCTTGACATTATATACACACTCTTTAGAAAAGTGAAGAACAATATACAGTCAAAATTTGTCCTTCAACTGCCATAGATATTACAATATAAAAAAAAAAAGTGAATATTTTGAAGCGTTAAGCAATGAACACGTATGAGGTATGCAGGGTGATCTGTTAATTCCAAAATGATACTCATTGTCAAAACATTTTGTCACAGCAAATCGAAGGAAGACCTTCAAACCTAACTCCTCCTAGGACCCACCAATCCAAACAAAGAATGGAGATATGTGTAACTTATGCAACTACATTACTGTGTGCAGAACGATTGGAGACGATGTACCTTTTCCATGTTTCAGGCACTTTGTTTTTGGTCTATAGTTTCAAAAAAGTCTTTCTACGTGTATCTTCTTCACACCTAAACATCTGTTGCTTACATGCAAAGGAGCATGATGGGGAAGTTATATACACATCGACAATGGATTGAGACCCTGACACTTTTCTAAAAGAATTACTAGTATGTGCAGCTAGCATGACAAAATACTAGAATGTGCAGCTAGCATGACAAAATACTAGAATGTGCAGCTAGCATGACAAAATACTAGAATGTTCAGCTAGTATGACAAAATACTAGAATGTGCAGCTAGCATGACAAAATACTTGAATGTTCAGCTAGTATGACAATATCTCAATACATGTCATGTAACGTGGTAAAGAGGTGAATTTGTGGAGATAAATATATGTAAGCTACTCTTTTTTTTAAATTTCCTTCTGACATATTGACAGTTGAAACCTTGAAACTTTTCACAGACAAAGAAAGCTGTATAAATGAAGCTAGAATGAAGTCACCGGAGCAGATTCACAGATGTTGGTTTTTATTTTGGATTTGCATATGTTGCATACGTGATTGTTAAATTAACGCCATAATTTATCAGGCTGTGGCCTATTAAAATTGTACAACACACCCACAGGACTACATATGTGATTAGCCCCTCTTTGCAAGGGCTAATCTCACAGCAATTTCTCTGGAACTTGAGGTAAATTTCTACATAATTATACCTCCAAAACCTTGCTGTGAAACTGATTACGGTTACTTTGTATTTTGCTTCCCTTTGTCACAGTCTGAATAAAACTAAGTTTCAACCTGGACCATTCTTTCAGAATTTGATGTAACTTAATATAAACGTCAAAATATTCGTCATAGTCTATTTTACACAAAAAGTTCTGATGATATTTGACAACAGATGGACTGCAAAGGTACTTTTATTACTCTTGTCTCCGAAAGAGGTCATTGATACAGCAGGAAATTAGGAATTAAAAGTGGACGTAAACATAAAGCTACCACGCTGACTCTGATAATGACTGAGATATTGGTACCCATGGTAGGGAGGGGGTGAGTGGAGGTTTGGGAATGGGTTTAGGAAGTCGACAGTGGTCCTTCAAACTACGTTGCAGGTGCCATATATCGATCGTAGTAACATTACAATTTGCATGTAGCCTACTATAGCAGAACGAATGGTATAGGACAGAGATGGGGCCAATACCATACTCTAGGCCATCTGTTACTTCATATCGTGTAAGCAATAGTAGAAAAGGCATCAGTAGGATTGTCTCAGATTATTAATAGATTATTCATTAAAAGAATATTGATTATCCAGTGACAGCTCATGAATAATCAGTGGTGTACCAGAGGGAGTGCAGGGCAGGAACCATTTGAAAAATATCTTGCAATCTGAGAAGTAAAGTTTTCTTTAAAGGCCTACCGATGGTGGCGCTTCTTTCAGAGAGTGTCACTATATAAATATTTGTGCCAATTCAAACCTTCCCCAGCACCCCCACCCCCTTTCTCCCATGCAAAAAATTCTGAAATAAAAAAATGAAAAAGATGAGATATGAAGGCCAATACATCAAGATGTAGGGGGTCTATCAGGTGATATGCATGTATAGCCAGTTCAAAGTCTGATAATTTAAAAACGGTAGTGTGCAACATTTCTTTTTTTTTTTCTTTCTTT
>VJOZ01108096.1:802-15252 GCA_009801055.1 Stichopus horrens | reverse complement strand
CTTTACGTTTTTCTGAGTGTAACGAATCTTACCAGATGTCAACAGACGGCAAGAACTAGTTTAAAAAACCTCTCATCATTGTTTGAGATTCAGTAATCATTGATGATCAAACATGATAGCCAAAACGCTTCCAACAATTTGTTATTTGAAACTAATTATCTGCTCAAAAGTCAATAATCTTCGAATCTCTAATCTTCTATTGTTTATTTGCATTATTATATTTCCATATACATTGCATTTTTTGGCGTTCTTTTTTATCAAGATTAGAAAAGTTTAGAAGTTTTGTATTGTTTCTTCTTCATTTGTCTACATATCTACCGTTATTTTCAACTTTATTAAGTATCGTACAAAAGAAGAATTGTTTTATTCAGTATAGAGTAATTCAAATGACAATAAAAAGTATATTGTGTGGGTACATTAAAGCGGGTAAAAAATTGTGATAAATATACAACTGACTGGTCTTTCATGAATTTTATTGATGAGAATTGAATGCAGCAAAGTTGAGGAACAAGATTTGAATAAAATTGCCTCATTTTCTTTGTCACAAGTTTATTCTTGGTCGTTCAGGTCACCATTCAACCGTTCGATATTTCAAAACAAAAATTAAGATGTACAGATTGAATGAAGATTCTACTACGAGGCTTAGATTTATTTCTCTGAACATCAATTCTTACAATTAACTTTGATTACATAGAACTCTCGTTTCATTGATAGTTGAAGTCTGCTGACACGTACAATCACTGTCCTTCTGTCATTGCAGTGTCAACGTAGCACGAAATGATACTGGATTTCCGTAAAACACAAGAGGTTTGTTTCAGTATGATCTCAGAACAAAGGTTTCCATCTTAAGGCTCATCAACTTGAACGAGTATTGATAACTCGGGGGAAATTTATTTTATCTTGAAATTGGCTACTGTACTCTCTACCAGCTTGTCATCGATCTTCGTCAAGCTCAATATTTTGTCTTCGTTCTTTCGCTTTCTTTTTGTTTCTTAAAAGAGTATTGTGCACTCTCGCGTTACTGAGAATTCATGACACGGCTGCAAGTTACAATCACCCGGATTGCTGGATGATTACCCAGAAAGTGTATTTACATGCACCTGCTGAAGAAAAATTAGTACTACAAACCACATTCCGATGAACAAGGGGCTGCTCGCACGTTTTCAGAATGGTGTCTCCTTCGTTTAAAACACACAAGTATTACCCAGCTGTGCGTCACAATCAGTCACATAAATTGACCAATCGCTGAACTTGAAATGTCATCGGACTCCTCCCACCTTGAGAACGTGCTCCTGCGTTAGATATAGTCACAACATTTATACGGTCGTCTGCATGTTAAAAAATCGTAATTAGAATTTGGCGTTGGATGGACTATTACCTCTGCAGAATTTTTTTGGGTACATAGATTTGTGTTTGTGTTTATATTTCTGTCTGCCTATGTACATGCTGCTAGTTTTTTAGCCTTAGTTATTAAGACTTTGGGTCCGAAAGTCTAACAACATCAGTAGTTTTCATCTTTTATTTGTCGTCGCCGGTACGTGCGATTTTGGGTTGAAAACTGTCTCTTGTTTTACGGGGAAAAAATATTAAACGGATGAATCCGTGTCTTGTCCAACGGATATTCTTCCAAAGTTTCTTCGCGTTATGCTGGGTCACGCTAACCGGATCAATACAGGTATTCAATTAAATTGTGCACTATAACGGACGCTTGGAAGAGAAAAAAAACCTTGCTAATCAATGCGATGCCAGTAGTTTATTTAAGCGAACAGTGAGGTCACTTATTCTAGAAACTGATAACAGGAGCAAACCTTCATCGTCAAACCTTAAAACCAGACGATCGAGAAACAACCATTGCGATTTGGTGATTATTGCGACCGATGAGCTAATTGAACACATCGTTGGGTTTAGATCTCAACATTTTGGTTGTTTTTGTTAATTTATAAAGAATGAGAGAGAGAAATACCAAACTCAAGTCTTTTCATCTCGACTCTGTGCTATTGAATATATAAAAATGATTTTACCATTCCATGCATCGTTTATGGAGGACTATATACGATAAGCTATCAATGCCGATAAAATTTATCATTCGTGGAGGGAAGATATGATCGAGGTGAACACCAGCAGCTAAATAAAAAACAATTTTGGTACCCAGCAAGCCCTGATCAATGCCATTATAGCAGATAACAGCGTGATCAGTCATCCGTATATAACTGGTGTTCGAGTAGTTGCAAATAGTTGATAAATGGTTTCATTTTAACGTTCGTGTTGCATTTCCTTGCCGCATCTTCTGCGCATTA
Source organism: Stichopus horrens (assembly GCA_009801055.1). Taxonomy (NCBI): domain Eukaryota; kingdom Metazoa; phylum Echinodermata; class Holothuroidea; order Aspidochirotida; family Stichopodidae; genus Stichopus; species Stichopus horrens. The sequence goes on along the minus strand of VJOZ01108096.1, from coordinate 12,955 downwards.
CCCCCTGGAGGAGGAATAAAGAGCGACGTCTGTTCCTTGTTCTATAGCTTGGCAATAAAATCTTCATCTTCAGCTGTCAATTTGTGTAACCGCGAAAATTGATTTAACCTACATTGAGACACAAAAGCATTAAATTAACGTGTCGCGGTGGACCAAAACTACCGTAAAATGTAAAAAGGGGATTACGAAAATCATATTTATTGATATACTTTGGGAGTTTTTGTTAGATGTCGCCGGTTGTTTTCATTTTGACAGGGGATCGATGCTTCAGATGTAAACTGTAACCGCTCTTTTTCTAGAAAGAATTAAACCGTTTCTCACGTAACAACGAGGGGGAAGCTAATCTCTGTTGAACTAAACTTGACCAACCGTATCAGACACGTTATGCCATATCTTTATTCATCTAGGGTGGATGAGGTGGTATTCGAAGGTGTGCACGTTTTACTTCGATATTGCAACTCGCAATTGTTTTGAAATCTAGTGTTGTTCAATGTTACTAATCTCTTTCAGAAGACTGTTTTAGGAAGGTTTGAATCCAGTCACTTGAAGTCATCAAATTAATCAACCTTTCAGTAGTATTGTGATGATTTCTTCGTCGTATGTTAATAAATTTCAATCACTTCGTGGCAACGATCGTTTTATGACAGTTGCCGGATATGTTGGATTCCCTCGCAGTTAGGTGATGCTTTCTCTGTCTGAACCTGGAGCTCTCAATATCCGCCAGTTTCACTGAGCGATTTCAAAAATAATTCCTTGCTATGAGGAATTTCTTGTTTCTTTATCACTGTTATCCCCTCGTTTACGCTAATGAGATTCGGCAGATCATAATACAGTTTTCTGCAGAGAAGAAAATTTACGATACAACTCTTGAATTTATTCCCGTAACTCGTACAACTGTTCCACGCGAATTCGAAGTGTTGTTAATCAGTGGTAAAGCCCATTAGACGAAACCGTGAGAGCTGGTTTTCATTAGAACATGCTTCTTATAATTACGAGTACCGTTGATTACTCGTCAGAGATAATTATTTTAAGCGAGAGATTATCTAGCGTTGTCAGTAACAGTTTATACATTTCTGACAGATTTCAAAATTCTTCAGTGTAAGTAAACGGCTTTCGTTTTTTTGCGATTTAACTATCGTGCACGATAATTTGATAGAGTAGTGAAATCTCTATTTCATTATTCAATTTCTTCTCGAAAAGATATAGCAATATGATGATTTCAGCCATTTTCATTGGATAGCATTTTCTTAACTAACTACCTAACAGTCTTATTCAAGAAGAATTTGAATTCTTTGTTTATACGTTTTCGTAACTCTGTGTCTCAAGAGGTAAACCACGATGATGTATATGGCAAGGAGAAGGATCTTCACTCGAAAGACGAAGCTGATATGCTTGTACGCTGTGACTAGACAAAAGTCTAGAATAAGCTTCCAAGGTTAATTATACCGTATGTGAATAATTGGGAGGAATATATATCCTTGACAACTTAGACAAAAGGTTCATGGTAACTGCCTTCGCAGTCAAGCAAACCGTTCGTTGTATTCGTGTAATATTTTGCTATGTTCATTCTCACGGGCTATGTTACTGATGAGAGATGCAAAGGAAAGTCGATTTGATTAAAATAAAGCACGGATCTCTCTCCTTGATGTGAAGGATTTGTCGCTTGCCACCAAGACAAAGAATCGGAATGCTTTCAGATATGATTGTCTACGATTGTCTGCTGTAAAGAGTAGGTGTTGTTTACACAGTAAACAGTACATGCGTTTGCTTTCTTTTCTTTCCTTCAATGAAAAATAAATAGCAAGAAAAAAAATCACAACTCGTGTCTCTATCGTCAAAGTGTTTAAAATGGAATCTCTGCCCACGGATTTTACTACAGGCCGTGATATTCTGACTGGAAGTCCATCGATGAACGAAAGTGACTCCCATGAAACTGGTGAAGATATATCTGTAGTTGCCTTAGTAGCGAAGATCGTCATTCTAGGTTGTTTGATTATATGCGGAGTCGTAGGAAATACGCTAGTCGTCATATCTGTGTTTAAATTTCGGAGTCTACGGATAGTTGCCAACTATTTTATCGTTTCTTTGGCAGCCGCTGACCTAATGGTGAGCTTTCTGATCATGCCGATGGCTCTCCACCAGGAAATCGCGAGGGGAGTTTGGAAACTCGGAGCGGGAATATGTGACCTGTGGGTCGCCATAGATGTATTGACTTGTACGTCATCGATTTGGAATCTTTGTTCTATCAGTGTGGACCGTTTCTTGGCGATCAACCACCCGATCCAATACGCCATAAGACGTACGCCCACCATGGCGGTCATCGTCATTGTTTCCATGTGGTTGTTTTGTTTTATGATATCAATTCCCGCCCTTCTCGCCGTCGGTGGTTTCGACGAAACCCAAGAACAGGGTGAGTGCGCTCTTAATGTTAGTCCAATTTTTCAGATTTCATCTTCAATGCTTTCTTTCTATTTTCCCTGTTTCATTCTCCTCTTCGTGTACTACAAAATATACCGTTCGGTGCAAGCGTTGAGCAAGCGACGACCAGGGGAGAAGGTCTTACCCAAGAGGGTGCTAAGGGATGCCACGTCGAGAGCGGACACCTTGAATACGAAAGCGGAGACCATGGCTACCCAGATAGACGAAATGGACAGGCTAAAAATCCAACAGCCAAACGGCAGCGGTAGTACAGCAAGTGGTATGAGCGAATTGCCCAACACGGAATGCAAATCCAGCAACCCATCCAAATCGATATCAAAGCGCCATCAGAGCACGAACAAAATTTCTGTCGCCAAAGAGCGTCGCGCGACCTCCGTCCTGGCTATTGTCGTGACGGTTTTCATTTGTTGTTGGCTTCCGTTTTTCATTACCAACGTTTTAATCGGGATCGGTTGCAAAATTACCTTTCAGACTTTTAACGCAGTTACGTGGCTCGGTTGGGCCAACTCCGCAGCTAACCCTCTCATTTACACGATATTCAACCGCGAGTTCAGACATGCCTTCCGAAAGATCTTGACCTGTAAAATGAACCAGCATTCGCCGTATTCTAAAAGATATTAGGCTTGGAGTTTTTTTAAAGGATAATTTTTTTTTTTTTGTTCTGACAGTAACATTAAATGTTCCATCTGAATGCACTATTTCCGATATAGAGAGTGTGCGCTTTCTCTAATTTAAATTTTGATTAATTTGGTCATATCTACACCAACTTAGGTTTGTGATGATTGCAATGACATCGAACGAAGAAGTGCAAAATAAGGCATTAATATGTTTTTTTTTATGAAAATTTTTCTATTTTCTTTTAAACGGTGATAGCTACGAGATTTTCTATAATATCTTGAATTGTTGGCAGCTGCATGTGTATCAATGTATAAGCTCTTAGAGCAAAAAAAGAAAAAAAAACAACACGAATCTGGAAATTCGTCAATGATTAAATTGTTATATGAAATACAGTCGTTTGACGATGATACCGATTTGTGAGAAGGGAGAGTTACGTCCATTAAAGTAAACGATTGCATGATGGTTTGACACACAAAATGGTTCATTTTTAGTAGACATTTTGGACTTTATGATACGTTTTGCTACATGAAGTGATCACATTCATTGAATGTAAGTGAATTTTTGATAGTTACGATATCACAGATATTACATGCCATCGTGAAACGTCATTTTTATGCATAATACGTTATATCTGATGGCAAGAATGACACCATACGATTACATTCTTCAACCTGTCAAGAAGGTTTATGTTAACCAGGTGGCTACGTAGATTTAGTGCTGCATAATATCATGTCATCGAATGGACGTTGTACTTGAAGTATGCAGGATGTATACTTAAAGCTTAAAATGGACATGAGCCAAAATCGTGATGTCCACGGGCAAGAATTGTGTTTCAAAGTTATAGGAATCTAGGAGATAATGTTCTGCTTACAGACAGACAGACAGACAGACATGTCTCCATCTAACACATAAATTATCCCTCTTATCATAGGCCTGTATTTGTCCGAATTAACATCTCTTATTTTTTAATAGAAGTGCATTAATAAAATAAATACGTCTAAAAATATCAAGTTTGAGTATCTGAAAAAAAATCTCTATGAATAGTTGAGTTATGTGAACTTACGTTTCTTTGTCATAATGTAACCACAGCAGGTCAAGAAAAATGTAGGAACATTATATTGTGTGAGTTGATTGACTTGGACATGTGTATGTACAAAAATCACCTCTTTGAAAGCTGCATTATTGGTAATAAGTAAAGCAATGTACCGAATGATGTCCAAAAGGAGGTACCTTTCAATAACGTATCAGCAAACCGAAGGGTTAGTTAATCTCGTCATTTATATGATCACAGAAAGAGAAGAAAAACCAGAGGATTCCCTAACATTTCCTAATGCATGGTAAAAGGAATTATTGTTAGAGTACATTGCACATGTGACAAAATCGTGTGTGAGAAATGTATACATTTATCTAATGACGTTTTTCCAAAGGAAAAGGAACAATGATGTTGAAGTCCTCCCACTGAGTCTGATCAGTTTAACATGATATGTTATCAGACATTTCTTTATAGGATAATGGACACCTATGGACTGACTTAAGGAATGGGACAATAACCTGTTTAATAAGACCCACGACCCCTCTGCCTCTTGGCTACCTCTCCCCGGGGATTATCTATCAATTTCAAACAGGACCAAGAAAATTTGAGACGCTTTAGTATTGAACAGACAAAAACATCAGTAAAAAAAAACTTAAATCAGGAGTGGTATATTTATATACTTAGTTTGCTATGGTGGAAAAAGACAACTTTAAATGAGAATTAGGTAAATGTCGTGTCCACGTGCAACGTGTACATAGTCGCATTGAGCAATCGTGACTGATAAAATGTGTTCATTTCTTCTCATTTTACAAACTAAAAAATGCTTTAAGAGCCTTCTGCTTCTGCGTTCTTCTGAACAAATTCCACGTTGTTTTAGGCGTGGTTGTTTTCTTGGTCAAGTCCATTTTAAAAGTTATAAGACAAATCTTTTATAAAGTTCGTGCTTCATTGTAAAAAGGAACAAAGAAAGGAAACTTTATAATACACTGAAATAAACTCATTTGTTGAATAGCTTTCTCAAAAACGAACTTTCTCTCTAGTGTTATTTCTTATTTTTTTTATCTTTGTTTCCTTGATACTGAGGAATCGATTTTTTATTCGTATGGTAGAAGAACAAGTAATTCGTCCGTAGGCTAAATGAATGAGTCGCTGGCGACAGACAAATGAAATACGAAAACAACGTATAGCACTCCAGAAAACCTTCCACTTTCCTGTGCCCTACGTCTGGAAACCATCTTCAGTCTTGAAGGGCAGTTGTCACTCATCTTGAAGTACATAGCTGACCAGAGGATATGTCATGCTATACCCAAAAGATATATCGAGCTCACCGAATTCATCCCACTGAGAGAGTTAAGGTACATATATATGAAAGACCAACTTTCAATGTGGAAAGAACCATCCAATCAGGTGGCGGAATACAACTGATTATCTAATATTTATCTTTGTACCAAATAAGTGATGTATACTCATTACATTCTTAATTGTTTTAAGTCGTTAATGAGTCTCTCTACAGGTTATAATACGTAGCGCTGCTGATGTTAAAAAGTCCGTTTTTTTCTGTCGATCCATGCATGATCTCCTAAGTTAGAAATAAACTGGAAGTTAATATAATTAGTCATATAGAGAGTGAATTTAGAATTTGCAGCATAGCAACATATCTCAGCTTTTCTGACCACTCAACAGTTTGACTTGTACTTAACCGTTACATCCTGAACTCCATTGTAAGTCATAAGTGTTATTTTACCAACCTATGCAAAAGATAAAAAGAAATTATCATTCACATCAAAAACATCTTCGTCACCACACTCTTTAGTAATGGAAGGTTAATCAAAACTGGATCGTGCACTAAATGTAGGATAATGTACTCTTGGGGGTTAACGCTATCGTTGGATGCTTTCGGGCTGCGCTCTCGTGCATCGCTTTCACTAACTCCCGATCGTGCATTCATTAGCGTTTCTGTTGATTTTCATGCGAGATTTTCATGGAAAAGACGACAAAAAATCCGGTTCGTATATAATCGCATTTTCACTGAAAATGAACGTCGAGAAAAGATAAACACGATTCACAACATGTCAACAATGTTCGTGCGCGTTTGACAAAGTACCACCATTGTTTTGCCTGAGATCGACGACAAAACATTGTCGATGTGCGTTTTCATTGTATTTCATTCACTGGTGATACTAACGCTTAAATTGACCTTGTATTATTCACAGAATAATGCACGATCACATGACTGTAATGGACCAATAGACGAATTGAAAATTCTTCCAAGTATGAAGCAACCCTGTTTCTTTCTCGAATGATAAGTTGGATGTTCTGTTAAGTAAGAGTAGTGTGTAATATATATTACCGTTACCATGTCGTTGCCGTCACTTCCTGACGATTATGGGTCGCTTTGTGAATCTTGTCAGTATAAGCCGCTTTATGTCACAATTAGCATATCATTACAACAACCACGACTAGAGAATATAATTTAACTTATGGCTCGAGTCACTATGTTACACAGGTCTGCACTTGATCAAATATACGATTGTAACACTCTGAATGCACGGGATTAAATTACTACGGAACCTTCTGAGGTAATGTATACGGTCATATATTGACGCTTACAGTCACTTGTCCCTGTATGAGTTAGTAATTCATAAGAGCAGAACTTGATTCTTATCAATGTATGGAGATTGAATTTTCTGCTAGGAGGAACATGCACTCGATGCATCTTGAACATATTACTTTAATCATTCACATGATATCCAATTCCTTCCTTGCAGAGAGTTACAGCACACTCTTTCTGTGGATTAGACCACGTATCAACAACATCGAGAAATGTGGATGCTATGCTACTCTCTTTGATTCTAATCAATGAGTGAAGGTTGAATTGCTGCTTTCAAGCAGGCACATCTACAGATGATATCTTGAAATATAGAACGGTAATATCCCAATTCCTACAAGGAAAAGAAAATTACGATACAGTCTTCCGTGGATCGGGCTATAGGAAGACTACATTAAGATAAAGACATAACCGCACACACCGTCTCTCTGTTTCTTTCTCTCACTCTCTCCATTTCTCTATCTTTCTCTCTCCATCTCTCTGGATGTCTCTCTATCTCTCAGGAGAGAGAGAGTTTTAGCTCAACTATACAATCAAGATTTGGTGCTGATCTTCATCTTAATCTATCCTCGAGAACATACTTTTGCTGCATCAAAGAAATTAAAGCTTGTATGTTCTCCTTGCAACAAGAGAGATGAAATTGAATGAAATTGAATTTAAGGCACGCAAAAGATTTCCAAGCAACACGAGTTTCTATGCTCACTTAACGTGTTGACAACGTGTGTGAATATGAACTTCCCTGTCGGCCAAAGCAACGGTTTCTAATACGTTGACCTTAGTTAAAGAATGCATGGATTTTAAGTCATTTCTAATGAACGTTATGATAATTGCCAATATATTAGATAATAATTTGTTTAACTTTAATAACACACCAGGTTACTGAAAACAATTATGAAATCACTCACTGTCGTGAAGTTTTTTGTTTGTATTATGCATTATTTTTTTTAATGTTACATCATGCGTTATGATAATATGAGAGCATTTGACCTACTCAATGAAGTTATCATAAAGTTTAAAGACAGACAGACAAACAGATTGACAAATACAGGTCCTCTTGTCAGTTCTGCCATATCTGGGAACGTCTACAAGTGCTAACGTCTATCATGTGATATAAATTACGTCATAAGCAGAAGTTGATACGCACAGCATTGAGCTGCAGAAAATGAACATTTTACTTGTCTAGCGAACAAAGATCGATAAATCGATATCCACCAATAATAACAATATATAAGGATAAAGTATGAAGATAACATCTGAGGGATTTATGTCAACCTCGAAAAGTGCGTTTCAATAATTTTGGAAATGAGAGAAAAAGCTAGACTATGAATGGGCATGAGATGAAATACAAATAATAGAAAGTTTACACTTTTAATTAGAGTTAGATAAAAATGAGTTGGGAAACGATTGAATTAAAGGATACTGCACGTCATAAAGTCAACAAGGAACGAATTTCGTGACACAAGAGTCTCGTAGTTTAAGAGTTAATCTCGAATGGGGAATTTTCAAACAAGTGAAAATAGGTGGAAAAAAGGAGGGGAAAAAAAGGGGGAAAAAGAAAAGTTTACACAATTTGACGTCTGGCATATCGATCTAATATAAGGCTTAAGGGATGAATACATTTCACGGATGGTACGGTGATGTATTCATACTGGACGGTCAAAACCCTATAGTTGTATTGCCGCAGACTTGACAATCGTTGAAAAATTGAACTTCGTATCGGTTAGTACTTCATTGCTTCCAATTCTTGAACAAAACTATAAAATGAATCACAAAACGAAAACAAAAATGTTGGTTTTGATTCGATGCTTCAAGACAGGAATAGAATTCATCACTTATGTCAGCATTGCAGTGACATATCACTTTAATTATGCATGGATTAAATGTGTGCCAAATTCATCGAGTTTAAAATAACTTGCTCACATCTGTGTTCGTAAACAAACGATGTCTGTAGTTGAAAGGTAACTAGATCGCACAGGAATGATGTTACTATCTGCTTCACTGTAATTTTCATTAATATACAGGTGGGTAGTTTGAATTCACGCAAAATAAAGAAAAAATTAAAAAATAGCTGTCTTGGTGTCTTATACCGTAGGGAACATTTATGGTGTCCCTTCCGTTTACTGATACCTCATGTAGATTTTACTAAACCAATACAGCCGAATATAACATTCATGTGTTTATACTGGCATTCAAGTTCCCTCTTGTCAAAATAATTTGAACAAACAGCAGCAACAACAACAACAGCAGCAGCAGCAGCAACAACAACAGCAACAGCAGTGCCATCTGTAGTAGCCCTGTTGATGACAAAGACACGCGCTCACTTGTATCACCCAATCAATAACATGATATCGTGCAGTCTGGCAAGTCGTAAGACCATAACCTATCCTTGTCAGGTATATCAGTTATGATTTACATAAGAGAAACAAATGTGAAATGTAACAAAGCAAAACTACGATCGAAGACGCGAATGTACAGAATCATCTGTCCATGTGTCATATCTGTCTTGTTTTCTTGACAACTGTATGTGAAAAGTAAAAATAATTCACACATAGCATATGTTAACGTAGACTTTAGGAAGACAGAAGACCTTACTTTTTTATTTTTTTTCAAGTGAAAGTAAACCGAATGTCTCTAAGATCACATATTTAATAAAAACAATCGAACACCTAAAATGATTGAAACTGTATTATGTAGTTATCAAATGCTTGTAATCGGACACAGTGTTGAACTATAATGTGGACGTATCCATATCAGTTCCGCTTTCAGTTAAAACCAATTAAGGCCTACTTACTTTAATTGGATTCCAACCCTTCTTTCCTTCTTCGGAATACCTAAGTTTCTCTATTGACAAATAACATATAATCAAACGTCTAAACAGACTGACTGACTGACTGACNNAAAAAAAACAAAGCAAAAAAAACTGAAACAAACAAAATGTAAGCCGTGCTTCTAAGTCTAAATCTACTCTGTGCACAGGATACACACTGTAGTTAGCCAATAATTACATAACTAAACTACCGGTTTCGATAAATGCCTTGTCACAATAGAATCCCTCCTCCCTTCAATAAAACAATAATATAAATAAAGAAATTGATGGCTTCATTTCTTAAGGCAAAGTGCAGACTCTAAATTTAGATGTATATGTATGTATTTTAAAAAAAAACTATATTTACAACTCACGTACACGTAGTTGTAATTACAGGTCACTCTTGTGCGTACCATTTTGACAAACTAAAGAGTTTTGTCCTCCATAAAGTGTCGAGGAGGATGGTTTCTATGCAAGCAGCTCTAAGGTTATCGCAAATTTTATTCACCTATCAAGTGGACTGGAGGGTTCCGAATTTGAAGCACTAGGTCATTAGAACACAACGTGGCATATGCATCTCAAAAAAAAAAAAAAAAAAAAAAAAAAAAAAACAGGAGAAAAGAAAGAAATATTGAGATACATAAAGTGAAAACAATACAAAGACGAAAACACTTGAATTGTAAAATTGTAAATTACTGCTCAAAACAAAAGGTGTGTAGTTGCTTGTTTTATAAGGACTCACTGACAATTTGAAAGTGGTGCAAGCATATATGGTACATACTCTGCTATTAAGTTTGTGTTGCCCAATTTATAAATTTCTAACGTGGAGAGGTGCGTTGTATCTTATGCAGTGTTATTGGATATTGTACAAATCGATATGATCATATTCCACAGCTAACTACCGGCAAACGAAAACGTACTGGCATATGCCAAAAACATATATATATATATTAGAATCTAATTATACAACTCACGTAACAAAAATCCCATCAATTAGTCTGCAGGAAGAAAAATTAGCTCCCACTAATTGTGGGCACCGTCTTAAAAGACCACTGACGAGTTTGCAGGTTCCAGAAGTAAAAGAGAAACGTACAACAGTGTCAACGAATCTGCTGGGAATAAGCACGCAATGTTACAGAATTACACACTCGAAGAGCGGTAGGGAGTAAAGATAAAACACGATTCAACTTGATAGGTTCATTATATAAACGAATAAATGAGATAAGATAGTGTGCCTGATAGATAGAGGAAGGAAAGGAAATTGAAAGAAAAGGAACTAGGCTTATTATAGGAATATGGAATATATTACCTTTTTCCTTAAAAAAAAATAGTGTAATATTTCATGTAAATATACGTTACAATGTTGACGTATGTATTCTGAGACATGCATGTGTTAGGTTATTTGGTATGTTTTGGATTGCATTAGGAACGTTCATGTAAGGAGTATGTTTATCTTTCTTGAGAAGGGTTGATAANNGAGGCGACTGGAAATCTTTCTTGAGAAGGGTTGATAACGTGTAGTCGTTTGTAATGTTCTTCGACTTTGCTTTCACGCAGTGGAAACAATTTTCACCTTAAACAAAGATTTGTCCTACAATTGTGTCTTTACTTGTCTCCTTCCCAGGTGTGAATAATTTGTCATGATTTTTGGCTGTTAAATGAAACCAAAGACTTTTATTATCAAGATCCCTTCCCGTTCGTATTAATTAAGACTTCCAATGTTCTTCCAATGTTTATCTCATGACTCAGCCTTCATTTCATAGGCTGAAAGCGCGACTATACATCTCAATAAGTGTAGGATTGGTCTGTGTAGAGAGAGATGGGTGCAGGTAGTGTAATCGTTCATACGCACAACGGCAGAGTACACACGTGAGGATCAGTGATTATTCTCCGGTCACAAGTCATAAGTACCAGTTACGCGAACTAATATGAACTCCATTTGAATGATCTGTCGAGTAACATAGGCATTTATGTTTTCTGGACATGTACATGCAGGCTGCGGGGTGGAATGTAAATGCCTTCATACAATAAGCATGTCCATCGAACCTTCTATCAGAGGAATTTTGAGACAGAGAAACTGAAGCGAAATATAGGGTAAGGTGAGAAGAAGGTTGATTTAAAGAGGAAAAGATTGCACCGAGGCTCATTGTGTTGATCACAATAGCATGAATTCAGCAGAAACTGAATTTTAAAAGATACCCTAGAGGTGATGTTTTGTTTTATGCCTTACTTTTGACTTGTACAACTTAGCATCCAAATTTGTCTATTGTCTGATTTTACCCTTTTTGTCGTTCTGCTGTTACATGACGGTAACGAACGCTTTGTAAACTTGTTTTATTAAGTACGCCTGTGATTGACATGAAATGTCCTTTCTGTACATGATATAGACATTTCAAATTGGATGGATAGACAAGGTGGAACTGTTGACAAGCGAAATTTGAACATCAGACACACTTTTGAACTTGATATGAATGTAACGGTAAGGTGTACTAATACTTGCTTGTTGATGTGCAAACTTAAATCCCGTAGTATCGTGCCTTAAATTTATACATACGTAATTTGTCACCGGTTTAGTAGGCCTATATAACAAGTTGCGATCGGTGACTCTGTCGAACTTTGCCGTTGCAATTCTTTAAAAGAATAGTTCAG
>VJOZ01108095.1:0-17854 GCA_009801055.1 Stichopus horrens | reverse complement strand
GGTGGATGAGAACGGGGGAGTAAATAAAAGAAACGGAACGAAGAGAGTATCCGTCCATACATGGGTCTTTGCAAACACAAACTGACACTACGTTTGGCGTTCCATGCGTTCTCTGTACTGTCTTGGCGGTTGCCAAGGGAACTTGTTTACAAAGAAGCTGACTGCAGTCTTGTGCAGAGAAAAGAGTTGCTCGTTTTCTGTTTCTCTATTTTTTATACCAAATTGTTGTCTCATTTCCAAAGAAAATGTCTGACTTAGGATCCGATTTCGATGAAGAAGAACAAGGACCGTATCTAGGGGTAAATTTGGATCCATAGTTTTAGATTTTGTGCTAAATCCCCTTTTACTGTAATACTGTTCTGTGTGAATGTGATAGTTAACATTACTCATTGTATTTCTGTATATCACGTAACGTTGACCAACTTGGCGACTGCGTTGCGTTGCGTATATATATAAAGTTTTGCGCATTTAACGTAAAAACCTTGTAATTTCTAGCTGTGGGAAATTCGAAATCCCTATAGCCTAAGTCTAATATTAGTAATAATCTTGTTTAAGCCAGTCTGAACTTCTGAAGTTCCTGTTTACTAGGCCTACGTTAGTATGACTATTGACCTACGTTAGGCTAACTGGTAGGGCTACAGTAGGAATTGTACCTTGAAATCTGTTAATTCACTTAATTGTTGTTTTAAGTAGCATTTGCTTGAGTTACTGTGATACTGGCTGGGACCTTGTTTCAGTTTTGTTACAGAGGAATAATCAGCCAGTAACGTCCATGGATCTGAGGAAGAAAGTTATACGCCAGACATAGAATGAGATATCGAAACCAGGGTCTGCAGTGCAAATTACCTTTGTCGCGGTGATGTTGTGACAGGAGGAATATGAGCACTCGAGTGAATTTTATCTTACATTAACCTGAACTCTAAACCTCTGAAACTCCTGTTAATAATTTACATTTAGCCTATATAAATTAAGAAACTTTAATATCAAAGAACATGTAAAACATGTATACTTTTAAAGTAACTTAGATAAAGCCTGACCAGTGCAGCTGCTCTTACATTAACACTACGATGCAAACCTGCCACACTTGAGCACCTCACTACTGTAACTGCTAACGTTAGCATGACAAATCATTACATGATGAAGGGTATCCTTTGGAACAAATCCTGTGCGAAAACCTACGGCAATTAGCCTACCTAGCTGTAAACAAGCTTACTAAGTGCACCTAGAATGACATACCCCTGGAATGATGCCACACCCTAGCTATAAGTTATACTGTTGATTGGCGAAATGCAAGCTTCACGCACCGTACTGATGATTTATCAGATTGAAAAGGGATCATTTTTTTACATAATCAGATTTTCAGCATGCACACATAGTAACACCTGCATACCGTACCTTTAGAAGTTTGAATTGTTCCATAACTCTGAGGTTTAAAGTGCTCCAGTATGGCTGCTTTTAAAGCTAGAGAGTTTTTATGCATGTAAATGAAGGATTAAAGTTATTTCTTTGTAAGAGAGAAGATGTGGTCAGTACTTAAAAACACTATAGATGAGTTTGCAGAACATACTGGGACGGAAAGCTTGTCTAAAAACAGAGTGAGGAGGCAGAAGTTGTGATTGAGAGATCTACGCTACAAAAATTAATGCTTGTAGGAGGGGTGGTCCACCTACCCAGGCCTGAATGTATTTCTTCTGGTTGGGAGGCTCCTCCAGAGAGTTTGCCACTTTGCGTGACACCACAAGATGTCATTAGAACTGACAAGTGGTTTAAATGTGGGAATCTGAATGTTCAAATTAAGTTTATGAAAACTGCTCGTTATCTGGATTGGGGTTCTAGTTTACTCTCTGGACCTGGTTGTTTTCCCCGGGCTTACCTTAATTAGTTTCCTCCCATAGCAACCCCCTCTAAGCTACCGTGTATACTTGCAACCTGAATGTGTAATGTATTTTGCAAAATGTGATATTGTATGTAGAGTGCTTTCACCTTAGCTCCCTAGCAATGTGTGTGGTGCTGTTGAGCCCTTTATCTACCCAGCATGCATTGTGTGTCTATGCACTCATGGATTAGCAACATTACCGAAAATGTAATCCTTTAGAGAACTTAACCTATTTTATTAAAAGCAGTATGTCATAATGCCTGAATACACACTACATTCATAGCTGATGAAACAGCTGTGATGTACTCTTCAAGTTCTTGGATAAGATTTTTCAACCCTTACCCATAGGCTAGGCTTCATATCCTAACTTGAAATGTCACTTCAACAAAACAACCCAGAAAACACTCCAATATACCACCATGTCTCCAAAGTGATGATCCATCTGCTAGACATATAAGTTTACACAATACATATACAGTACCTCATGGCTAATGCCACTCTGCTATTTGACCTTGCGTAAGACTCCACAAAAGTTACAATGTGTCAGTGCATAAAAATAATTCTAACAGCACTAATCTTGTATTCACCTTGCACATGTTTCAGCTTTCTTTTAAGTCATAGCAAGGTATGGTTGTGGAAATTTTGTCAAGCTATATAGGCCATTGCATTATCAGGCATATTTTTTAGTGCCTTTCCGTCAGAAATAATTCTAAGTGTAAATCAGTGGAAATCCCTGTACAGTTTAGAAGGTATACATCCTTTTGAGTTTTGAGCAAGATTGTAAATCCAAAAAGAAGAGCAGTTTACTACGATACCTATTTACAAAATGAGGGTACAATTTTTAAGTCCATACAAAAATGCAGTATTTAACTACCCATGAAAAGGCTACAAAGATGCGATACAAACCAGGATGCACATTTTAAGAGGCCTACCAGGATACACGGTCATATCATGTGATACATTTTTAGGAGGCTACATGATGCTACGCAGTCATCATGTCATTTTCGGGTGTCAGTTTTAAGGTGATGTGAGGATACACAGTCAAAATCAGAATGACGTTACACATACTGCATGCAAATTGCAAAATTCATTTCGAGTCCGGAGTGTAGAGACTACAAGGATACACAGTCAAGACTCCAGCTATACAGTAGGTAAACACTGATTTGACAACAACCCATTGTCAGTCCATATATTGTTGTAAAAGGCCATGAAAACGAACGTAGTCATATCGTTCGATACCGTACTTAGGAGGCTACTGTAGAAGGACACTCAGTCAAGGTGAGTGACCGCATATCGTTGTAGCCTGTTAAACAACAAAGCTTCATCCCTGTTCCCATTTGAGTGAGTGTGGTGGATCTCATCGAGGTGCTCCGAGGAGAACTCAGTTGATTATTATCTGGTAGTTGTTTCTCTTCTATGGCAGGTGTCGGTTGCACCTTTCATTGTGTCTCATTACTTCGTCAGAGACGATGATCATACTAAGATGGGAATATGCTGGACTAGTCTACACTTACTGTGCAGCTTTTTTCACACTACATGCCAAAAACTGCAATAAAACTGCCTGATCCACATTGCAATCTGATTTGTAATCCATATGCATAAGGCGATTTGCTTGCAGTTTAAGTCAAGTGTGACTGATGCAGACTGACTTAGACAACTCTTTCAATGTTAACGGCAATAGTAGCTGTGATGAGGTGTACGTACTACTGGAAACTGTCAAAAGTGACACCAAGTCGCAGTCGGGTAGCATAATTTGCAAAGATCACAATAGTTTCCTCCAAAGGCAAACTTGACAATCGATGTCTATCTGAAAGTGCCCTCAAAGTGAGGAAAATAAGCCAATGGAATACACAGCTGTACTAACATCTATCATGAACATGTACTTTTAATTCTCGTAATGAATTTATGGCTGTTTATCTGTTTTTGTTTCATATGCCATTCAGGAATATGAAGGAGAAAGGAATGAGAAAGAAGAGAGACATGGTAAAGGAAAAGCAACTCTTCCAAATGGAGATATTTACGATGGGATGTACGAACACGGCAAGAGGCACGGCCAGGTATGTATCCAAAACTGTGTCGTAATTGTTCTGCATCATAGATGATATACACTGCTCCGTTCATCGTACAATTCCCTCTCCAACTCATTTGGGCCAACCTGAGGTCTAAAGTATGTTCTTTTCAAGGTGCTACAACCACTTAAAATGTTTTCCACTGCTTCTCTCACAGGGTGCATACAAATTCAAGAACGGTGCTCGATACACAGGTGACTACAAACACAACAAGAAACATGGCACGGGTACTTTCATTTATCCGGACGGATCCAAATATGAAGGTAATGTGGTGTTCCAATTTGTTGTCAAATTTAAAACCAGAATGTCATCTTGTTTAGAAGTCTGTCTTTGACATAAACAGATATCAGACTTTGTTATATCTTTCGCTGCTGCCAGCCGCTGTATGACTACGACGACACCTTTGTCTTGGTTGAACATTCTTCTTCACTGCTTTATAAAGTTTGAATGAGGCGAGGGTGTTAGTCAAAACAGGGAGTTGCTACTTCACAACTCTGTGGTCAAAACAAATATTGGATGCACAGACCTGTGTTTCCAACACAGTAAAGGCAGTGGTGCAAGTTGTGAGAGAATACATTCCCTTTGGGCATGTGATGAAGTTAGGCCATACTCTAAATTCTTGGTGCTGTGTTTGTCGGGTGACCATAGAAACTGTTCTAATTTTCCGTGGTGAGGTACTTCTCCATTCCCTTGCAGTTTTGAATAGTGCCAAGTAAAAGGAAAGTAAGCAATACAGTACTTTAAAGGCGATTGTAGACAGTGTAAAACTACACACTAGAGATATGCATTCACTGCAGTGAGTCAATTATTATCACATACAGTATATGCCTTTGTTCAAACACAACATCTCACTTTCATTAATGTACAGTATTTGCTGATACAATGTCTTTCTGAAGTTGATTCTGAAGGTAGTTGTAAAGCGCCACCAATGTAGAATTAAGATAGGAGACAGATAATTAGCCCAGTAATTGGTCTTTGAATCGCTGTTTACTCTACAAATTGAGAATCGGGTCGTGACCACCAAATTTGCCATGGTTGATTGGAGTCATGACACAGTAGTGGATAATTGTAGTATCTGTCATCTGGAAATGCAATCCAGGAGATTTTTCTTTGTCATGGGTAAAATCGTAATCAGACGCAATGCAAATTACGCTCTGCCTTCGTATGCTAAACATTTGCATGCTAGAAACAAAATGTCAAGTCAGTGACCGTCAGTTAATATGAAACTGAGTCCGAGCGAAAGAAATTGCATGTGGCTATGGAGGTGATCTGTGATCAAAGGAAATATAAAACAAGAAACAGTGGAAATAACCACCCCGAAATTTGTAAAGGAATATTTGCTAATACTTTATGTAGTCATATATCCAGTTTGCCCATTTTTCCAAGTTTTATCCAAAGTATGACGACCATCCTCTGTGAAATCTTATTCTGATATTTGAAATTCACTGAACTATCAGTGATTCCTGTCATTGATTTTAAAGTTAGATATCAATTCTTTGTTGTCTAGTCGAATGATTTTGACATGTATCAAGCATGCCCGCTCCCCCAGATCTGCTGCGAAAACAGATGTTTGTGGAAATATAGTACCTATACTGTATCTATCTATTTTGATGTATCATTCCTTTCAATATAAGCAAGAATAAATATCTCAGACATGGTTTCAAGACTCAATGTTGTGAAGACCACGAGGCATACATATTAACTTTACCAATCATATGTCGTTTTTGGAGACTTTGCTATTTGTTCCTCAGCTCTGTTGATAAGATCACGTACCTTAATGAAGAGGAAACAATTTGCCAAATTGAAATGGTGACGATATTTTTTTACTTTTCCAGGGAACTGGGTTGATGACCAGAGGCACGGGTACGGTGTGTACACCTACCCCAATGGTGACATTTACGAGGGAGAATGGCAGTCCCACCAGAGGCACGGGCAGGGCGTGTACACCTACAAGGACACAGGGTCCAAATACGTGGGGTCATGGGTAGGAGGAAAGAGAGACGGAGCCGGGGAGCTCATCCACCTCAACCACCGATACCAGGGAGGATGGATCGGCGACATGGTAATTAAAAATTAAGTCTTGATATGACAGGGAAGAAATGGCAGAAATTTTAACCCAGGGAATGGTTTCTAGGAAATAAATTGGATCAGACTTTTGTTTCCTTTTTCATACATAATTCTACCCAAGTTTGAAAGAAAAAGTGGCAGATTGATGGAACTGGAAGGGGGTTGGGGTAATAAGAAGACTAAACAGTCAAGCTTTCACACTTTTTCTCCATATTACCATGGACTATGAAATATTTGAGTTTGCTCAACCAACATTCCTCACCATGATACGTTTCACCATCCGAACGGAAAACCAAAACCAACTTCGAAAGTAGTGGTGTAAGTGCTTCACATTCGACGGGTGAAATGAACAACCTATTCAGCCTCTCTCATTTACTTGTCTTGATTACAAATCCTTGCTTCTTCTCTCACTGTTTATCCATTCCAATTGTACAAAGTGAACATCTAGTTCTGGGATTTTTTTTTTTTTAAGCTGCTATTATCAAACCACCCGGCCATATGATAAAAGGCGGTAAACTGGTATTCGTGTTTATTCAGCCAGTAGCGTCCATTGAGCAGAGGCACTTTATATCAAATTGCAGAGAACATTGTAATGCACATCTGTTTCTGGCAATGTAGATCTGTTCCTTATATTCGAAGGCAACCATGCATTGAGCCAAGGCAATTGAGGGCAAATTCCAGAGGACAACATGCTAATGTAGTGTTGTTCCTCGCCCTCAGTACATCACCTTACAGACCTTGTTATCATATCGGTTTCTCGAATCGAGCATATCAAGACGCTTGGTTGAACAAGCAAATGATGCCGTAATATTTTACATGATGCCTCGTCAAATAACCTTGCCGCATTCTTCCCTTTTTTCTATCCCGGGGCCTTCTCATATTGCTGTGGCATTTGGTAGGTAAACTGCAGTGAAGTAGCAAAAGTTCAAATGGCTACATATTTTTGAAGCTATAGGCACCACCTACAGATTGATTAGTATCTCACCTCAGACATAATTTTTTTGTTTGACTGCAGTTGAACTTGTAAATTTCTCTGACAATACCACAGTGAATGATGTGGTCACATCAATCAAGCTTTAAAAATTAGTTGTTGTTCCCTCGTATTATAATGTGGAAATTATTCATGAATGCTATGCAGAAGTTGATGTGATATTCATGAAAACTGAGAATACAGCATTTTGGGTTAAAGTTTGTCTTCAGAGTTAGGAGAAATGTATGGTAAACTAAAACCTGGTGAAGGTAAACTGAGGGCATATTTTTAAGAACATCTCACCGCAACGACAGTGATTCCATGAGAAGTTTGTAATTGCTTAACCATGATTCCAAACTGATGCTCTCCTAGGCAGAAGTTTCAAGTGGGTTCAGGGAACTTCAGGGTGACAAAGGTTTGGCTTCAAAGCCTGTATGAAGTACAATTTGAAAGGTTCTACATGCCATTCATTATAGTGTGTAATAAGCTTTTACATTATTCAAACAAAAGGTGGGGGGGGGAGAGTGGAATATCACCCCTTCCACTTGATGTGGGGCCAAATCCCCTCCTTTATCCCCTCTGATGGAATCCCTGGAAAGTAAATCTGCACACATTGTCTGAAATAATGACGTCACATACTAACCACTACGGTCTGTTAAATGCAGTAATGCAGAGTTTAACAGACAAGAGTTGGTTGCAGTACTTTTCATTTTGCACTACAACAACAACCGACAAGTCCTGAATGGAGTTTCAACGGCTTGAATATCTCGTTCAGATCGCGCCGAGTTTACCTCTAGTTTCGACTAAGATTTAAAAGTTTTGATGAAAGGAAACACTGTGACACTACCAATTACTGGTAAGGCTCACAACACAGTGTGATTCTTCATTTGTATTCATACTGTCATGTCACAAAAACTCTAAATTGATCTACTCAAAGAGATAACATTCTGAATATTCAACATCTTTATATTAAACTGTTTTGAAACCTCTTTTGTCCCTTCTAGCCACAAGGCAAAGGAAAGTACGTCTTTGACATCGGTTGCGAGCAACACGGGCAGTACGTGGCGGTCGAGCAGGTGAGTGTCACCACGTTATATGCCGCCCTCTGTAAAGGTATTTTTTGTTTTGGTCGCTTCATCTTCATGCGCACGTTACTGTCCGTGTGGGTACATGTGGGCCGAGGAAAGTATACCCCCGTTTGTGCTGTCTTGTGGTAAAGGGAGCAATCCTTCAATATCTTCGATTTTGGGAGGAACGCTAATTCATCCAAAAGGTGTGAGTGACCAGTAGGTAGTTTTTTCTTCTGTGCTGAAGGAGTAAAGATGGTACTTCACATTTCTTCCAGTCATTTTCAGATTTATCACCACCTTTTAAATGTGTGCTAGATGTGCAATGCCTAACCTGAATTCTTCGGTATTATAGAGTCACCATTGTAGACCAATAGAAGTGTTTAAAGAGGATTGTATCCTTACACTCACCTCATCTCCAGAAGAGGAAGACCTATTTGGGGTTGATATGTGCATTGTCTAATGGTTTTTAAAAGTATCAACAACAATTCTGAACCAAAACATCCCCATTTCAAATGATTTATCAACATTGATTAATGGTTAATGATCATAAATGCTTCTGGTCAATGTCAAGTAATAGCAATTGAAAATTTAACAGTGATTTGATCTAGATCTAATTCCAGCATGTTCTTCTTTCAAATTCCCACACGATTTTAAGACAAGCACATTGCAAAATGAAATTTACTGCATAGTAAGTGGGAAGGTGCGTTAAGTCTAGTTTCAGCACTGGAGACACATCCTCTGCATTTTAGACCCTTCAATTTCCTGCTTGTTAACCAACTAAATGCATATATGGTATGTCTGCATGGAGACCTCAATGTTTCATCTTACGTTGTCATCTCAGCCCCAGGGGGGCGACGCCGAAGAGGAGGAGGCCCAGACCGTGACGGTCCCGAAATGGCGGGCCGGAGAGATCCAGGCGATCAGCCTCTACAATCCAGCAGAGGAACTTGCCAAGGAAGGAGAGGATGGTGAAGAAGAGGCAGAGGCAGCTCCAGAGGATGAAGAGAATCAACCCAAAGAGAAAGAGGAAGGACAAGAGGAAGAGGCAGCAGCAGAGACGTCGGGAGAAGGAAACGCTGAAAATGCTGCAGGTGAGGATTTTACACAAAATGGTGGGTATGCCTAACAATATGAGGTGTTTTATTTCAGTGTGTCTGGTACTGGACCTGTGTCAGTGTATTTGGAATGGAGTGTGTGTGGTAGTTTATGCTGCCACTGCTTTGGCAGTTGCAGTGTGTTTTACCATTGGAACGGTGTGCTTGTAGTCTTTTGGAGTGGCTGGTACTTTTGAACGAGGGCTGGTTGTGAGTGGATGCGTATAATCGCTATTTGTTGTTTATACGTTATTTTGTCAACATTTTCTGTTCGTTTGTCATCATATCGAATCAAAACTTTGTGTCATCTCGGTTATCGTTTTTGAATGCCTTCATCTAAGTGCCCCAAACTTGAATTTGGGAAATAATGGCCAATTAATTTAAACTTTGCAACTCTAGGAATAGTGATTCCATTAGCAGCATGCAATAATTGTAAAAAAATATTTGGAATGGTTTGGAATCAGTCTGTGCATTTGTCTGTATTCTCTAATTGCCTGAGAGACTTAGGCAAGTGAAAGATGCAGTGCAGGGGAATAGCATGTGTCAGTCTGATAAAATCGCTGCAATATCCCTCATACTTGTGAACAAAATACACTGCAAAAATGACATCGAATGAATAAATGATCACTTCTTTGTAGCTAAAGTGGTAAAAGGTTAGAAACTTGTGAATGCCTCTGTTAATGAAGGCGTTTTGAAAAATCAGCATGCCCTCCATTCCTACTCTTAAAAGCAAAACAGTCAAATGCTGCGGGACGATTGGTTGAAAGGCTTGGAATTACGTTATTATTGTCTCTCTGCTTTTTATTGTGTGTAAATTTAGAATTTTTTACAGATAAAGAAGTAACATTCAGGTAACAGGTAATGAGTTGAGAAAAACCAAGCAGAAAACTAGAAAAGAGATGTAGCATAATAATAGGGTGCCCTGTCATTATAAAAAAATGACTGTACATTGGATATCTGAACATGACTGCATGTGACTCTCCAAATCTTCAGTCGATCCTAAACAGAAGAAAGCTACACTGTTTTGGAGTTGGGGACTTAGCCAAAATTTTGATTCACACACAATACAAATAGCCAAATTTTTGTTTCCCTGCCTTTGTCCACCCTCCAGCCGAAAATGCCGGAGAGACGAGTGAAGCCCAGCCCACGGAGGGAGACGCAGAGGCACCCGCACCGGAAGAATCTGCACCCCCACAGGAGGCAGAGGAAAAGACAGAGACCACGGAGGAAGCCCCCGCAGATGGAGGGGGAGGGGAAGGGGAAGAAGCACCACCAGCCCCAGCAGAGGAGCCCCAACCAACAGAGGAAGAATCTTAGATGTGATTCCCGACAAAAACAAAACAAACTGTGAACTCTTTATCAAAGCAGATACTTTCATGCATAGGCTGCCTCTCTGGCATTGCTCTTTATGACGATAGTTCTTCCACGACTCCATCCAGCTCATATCGTGATACTGGGATTCCAGTCACCTTGGAAAATACTTGTGCTACTTGCTTTGGTACACAAAAGAAGCATTAAAACTGCCCTTTGTAGCTGAATGAGCTGTTTTATAGTTTTGTCTGTTTCATAGTGCCTTTCAGATATTAATGAAGTTAACTTTTACGTTATTAACATTCTTTGCATAAGATGTTACACATGTACAGTATAGGTAAAGGGATAGTGAACCTGTCGGAATTACTGATATCATGCTACCAAGTCAGGTCACGACAGCAGCTACCCTATTGACCTTTGTGATGTGGACTGTCAAAGAGGTTTAGCAGCCTTCTAGAACCACCATTCATGCTGTATGGAAGCCTACATCTGATGTATTTAAGTTTTGATCGGAAAACTCAAATTCACATTGCAGCAGTACCTTAGTGTTCTGTGAGCCTGCATCACCTCCCCTGTGTGTACTGATGGATATCATACTAACACATCATCACAGTACATATGTTGTTAGCCTTTATCTTAATTCTCTTAGTAACATGCAGGTTCTAACCTTCTTACACTTAAGAGAATACGCATCCTCTCAGCCTACATCCTGTCATCCTGTCGCCATGGCAAAGCCTGGTATCACGTCAAAGTATATATCCTAGCAACTTAGAAGTCCCGATGTACGCATTTCACAAAAACAAACTTCAAATGCCAAATTGCCTCTTTTATTGTTAGCATGTCACCTTCTGTTAGAACTTCATGTGGTGGCATTTCCCTTCAATTAATGTTTGCTATATTTTAAATTTGTGCTGAAAAGTAGTACCAAAGCAAACAGGGCTTGTGTATGCGTGTTTACACAGCCAAATACCATGTTGACATATTTGAACAATTCAGTTCCTTTGAGCAATGCTAGAGGCATCAACCTTCACTTCTCTATATTGCGTAAAAAGAGGAACTGACCTCTCACATTTTGATGTATGTCTCTTCTTCTGTTTGTACTTTGTGAATATGCCAACATTTTGGTGATGGAAGAAGGCCTAATTTATTTACTACATACATATCAGCAATGAAGAAAGTGATGGTCAAATTTGTTGTTTAGGCCACTGTAGGCTGTTAACTTCAAATGCATGAAGATACTTGAAGCATTTTCCAACAGCTGTTTCAGAGCTATGTAACCTACATGTCACAAAAGGTTGATAACATATTTTAAGGCACAATACAAGAGCTTAGGTCTGTCGAAGATAAACAAAATGACAGCAGTGAACCAAAATCAACGATTGGCAGCTTGTAGATGCGACTTCAAACTTCACAGAAGAGCGTCCTTTGGAGGTGTTACTGCAAGCGATTCTGATTCTCTGTAAATGGTGTATATGGTGCAAAGGCCCTGTCAGTGTGGCTAATGAAAATTTTAGGTCATGTGTCTTTACAGATTTAAGGAGACAATATGTTCACAGTCTACCTACATGTGACAAAGAGAATAGGTGTCAATCAAAGCCCTTGCATCTTTGAATATTATCTGGTCATTGAGAAAGTTAAATTGTTTGATTTCTGTCATATCCTCCGTCTCACAATGCTGTTTTTTCCTCTATCTGCAGCACATGTTTTTAAATATTATCTACACCCCAAAAGGTTCTCTTAATTCCTAGGATGCTCCCAGTCTACTGTCACCTGTTTAGTGACACTACTCCTTCAGTCTATTCCACTTTTTCTGTTCTTCTGGCAAGGAAGTCCTCGAGGAAAATATTGTATATTGTTATTCGACTCGTTCCCAGATTAACCGAGAACGAGCTGAATTACTTGTTTGATATGTATAAAAGAACTTCTTGTATGTTAAAAGAAGAAATAAAGAAAGACATCAAGTTGAAAAATCTCTGTTGTGAATTCTTCTCTTGTTTCTCCCTGAGGAAAAATACCATGTATTTTCTAGACCCACTGTGCACAGTTTTCATGCTTCCATTACCCTATTGAACCTGACGTGGTTATGAAGCAATAATAGTAAAGTGATTTCCAAGTAAAAACAATTCACAAGTTTGTGGGAATTTCAGTGTGTAATTAAGTAGCCATTATCATGGCATTTGCCTCTGCAAGTCTTTTGCTAGGACTAAGTATCACCCAATGTTCAGGATGCCACCGTGTGACATTTAAGATTTTTTGACTTGCTTGTTTCAGATTTTCAACAGCTGATCCGATGCAACATGCCATATATTCAGAAGAGAATTTTTCAGAACAAACAAATTTGCACAGTGAGCTATGGGAAGTGCACTGAAATTTCCCATCCCCACAAAACATGTTGAAATTCCTTCTACTAATCGAATGTGCAGCTGTCTCAAGAAATCTTTTCTTTTTTCTTTGCTGACAATGTCTTGACTGCAACCAAACCTGCTGTTCGATATTTATGTAATGTGTACTTTTACTGATCCTGATGTAAGGTAGGTCAATATCCAGAGGATAAAGCATATACATGTCTTCTATCAGTACTGCTATTTCCCAAAAGTGAGTAGATTCTGCATGCATCAATACTACAACTGGACTTCTTCCACTATGCCATTTCATTACATAGTGACCCAGTGTGTGTACCTTATATCAGACTTTTTGAGCAGTCAAGATGATTGGTGAGGCAAAATGTCATTCAGTGGATAAAATTAAAAACTTTGCACGATATTCCCTTCACTGTACGTGGCATGATTTTTGCGTTGGGTGAAAACTAACTCATGCATTAAACACAGCTAGGCTATATATTCTTTGGAAAAAGCCACTGATTACTTGCACACACATAAGTCCATCTCTACCGACAGAAAAGGGTGGACACTACAATAATTCCTGATAAGGCTTCTCTAATCATAGTTTTTACGCCATCTATTGAGGAATGCGTGAGTAATTGGTGCTGATTGAAATTACAAATTGTCACTTATGTCACAGCTCTTACAACAGCCCTTTAGTACAGCAAAATCCATCAGTAACTTGTTTTAAAAGTTTTGAATCTGTTATAAAAATTATCAATTTGTTATTGCAAATTACTAATTTGTAATATCACTGTTAAGTTGTAAATCATTAATTTTGTTACTGTAGGTTATTTATTATTACAATGCTTACTTCGATCTTCACCACAAAGTATAATTTATTTGTAATGTCAAATGAGTAATGTTTTAGTACAAAGTGTTAATTTGTATTACAAATCATTAATTTGTTATTGCAAATTATTTATTTGTTGTTCCAAATTATTGATTAGTAATCATAAGTTTTTAATAAAGTTTGCTGCAGTTGCAAATTTCATTTTATTACAAATTATAAATTTTTTATTTACAACTTGTAACAGAAAATTAATAATTTCTAAAAAGAAATAATCTTCATTACAAATTACCAATGTGCAATAACAAATTGATAACTTTTGTTTACATGACACTATAGGCTTTCGTGTCCATTCGAAATTGATCGGGTAACACACGTTTTGACCCCATAATACTCAAGTAGTCAAGTGTTGTAAAAGTTGTGAAAGCGCTGGGATGTAATTACAGGCTGCCAACTTGAATACACTTGTTGACATAATTATGACGATGGCAAGCACTTTGATTCTCATACTGCCCACATTTTATCAGACTAAGTCTATTTGGAAAGGGTCATCAAGCTGTAGGTCCACATATTGAGGAGGGTTTTTTCATCGCCTTTCCAATAATTGAATTTTTTCACCAGCCTTCCTTCTGTCTACAAAACTACACAATATGTGCGCCTTGTATATCGATTATTTCACAAAAGGTGATTCTTTCATTGTTGTTCGTTGCTAGGCAGCAGTACACGTTGACAAGAGAAACCAGCTGAGGTCATGCCATTGAATATGCAATGTTTAAGTTTTACGTCATATCAGTTGCGCGAAAACATTCTATGTACTTTTTACAACACAACATGTATGCGGCAAACGTTCGGTGTAACTGAAATCCGATATAATGATTACAACGCTAGACTTTACTGTGACAGTGTGATAGGCTAGGCTGAAAATGAAATAGCGATATGATGTGCTGCGCATGCATCGATGAAAGCAGTACTATAGTGTAAGGCCTACACCATCGACAGTTGAAAATTGTATCAACAACTTGACAGACTGACGGATTTCCTCTCATTGTCTTAAAATCACTGATTAGTAAAAATAAGATTGCTGCAGCTCCTGCTGTTACGTGACGATTGTTTTGGCTTCAAGCCTGCAAAAGTGTCTCCGTTTTGTCAGACTCGGACAGAGGATTGCTCTTGCAAAGGCCTAACCTAACGTTACAATTTACTCTCAATCGTCTCAGTCTCAAGTTGGTTAGTGTGGCCCACTAACTAGCCTAGTTTTGATCCCATTCCATGATCGAGCCTTGCCGAGGCCTAACTAATATACCTAACGTTTGTGAAATTAATAGGTTAGCCCAACCGCTGGCGTTAGCGAAGCAGTGGAGTAAAAACAGTTTCATTCTTTAGACTGAGCTAGACAATGTTACTGGTTAAGAAGTAACCGAAGCCTAACTTAGGACAAGGAGCAGTCGCAAGTTACACCATATTATTTTCTATCAATCATACTGTAGTCTATCGGAGGTCGTCAAATAGGATGGTTACAAAATGGATTTCCTTATGGATCCATCTGGGCTTTGTCACTTTCAGCAAAGCACTTTACATGGAAGGAGAGCTAAGGACTGTAGAGGTAAGGATACTGTAACACTGACATGTACTGTAAGTTTGTAACAGGTACGGATCCTACATGTACACTAAAGACTTAAAGTCACATTATAATGTTCTCTTCAAATAGGCTACTCATCCTAACCATCATCAATACCCTTGACTGGTGTTCATTTATTCTAAATAATTAGAGGCTAATAAGTAATATGATCTCTTGCCCCCCCCCTTGAAAATTGCTACCAACCAGTTTTCCAGCAAATCAACAGTTCTCCCCAAGTTGTTTGCCCCCCCCCAGGCAGTTTGCCCCCGAAGACCAACCAGTTCACCCCCTAGTGTAGACCAGACCACCCCCTATAGGCTACAGACTACAGTACTGTATTCTGATGGTTGAGCTACATTGTGCTCGAACGAATTCAAATGGTCATCATATCTTGTGTGATCAATGCATTTTCTTCATACTGTAAGTGACTGTACATAATATGTCTTTAACAAATATGTCCTTTTTTCATAAACTGGAAACATAACACACTGCAACTATTCAATCACAAAGTGTGCCATCACCTTCTTTTTCTTCCTTTTTAGTGCGAATGAAAGCAAAATGTCTTTATCTCATTTGAAGAGATTGAAGTGGTTTTCTCTATAAATCTCTCGCCCCATGCAATAATGGCATAATGCTACCTATTCCTTGTTTTCTGAGTCATTTGGTATGACTTGAAATCAAATTGATCAGATAAACTCTGCAAAGCTTTGTTTAATCGATAATTCTGCTAAAAATTAGAAGGGAGCCATTGCCATTTATTAAAATTTGAGAGAAAATATTGTACACACATGCTGTTCATCATCATCAACAGCAGACATTGCTGGCCGTAGGCTATTCTGTCGAAAGAAAGATTACAGTAGAAATCAGCTTTGTAATCAAAATTAAGTTCCCTATTCCGCCAGACGTTATTAAAATTTGACTTAGGCCTGCAGTAAATCCGTTCAAGGATGGTGCATCGACGACATATGGTGGTAACAAGTTCCAAACACTACTAAGCTGGGTAAAAAATCTCTGCCTAACATTTTTTACTGCAACGAGGCTTCCGAATTTTGAACTGATGACCTCCAGCATTGGAATCCACTGCTCTCTGGAAAAGCTTACTTAACCAAGCCACCATTGAAATACAATCATGTCTCCTCTTGATGTCCTATAAGTAAGGCAAGGCAAGTTCAACTTGCCTTCTAAGAACCTATCAGAATAGCTACAATAACTAAAACCAGGAATCAGTCTGGTGGCACATCTCTGGACAGATTCATTATTTTCAATATCCTTCCAGAGAAAAGTTGACATGCAGCTTAGTAAGTAGTAAGTAGCGCAGCCCATTTTAGAATGTCACATCGGGTTTCCACAGTCTTGATCAATGTCTCGATGCAAACACATAACTGTCCCCATGCCCCCGGAATCAGTGAGCTGATAATTAGGCTAGAACCTTTGCTACCCATGTAGTGAACGATCTTACAGGGGTGTATCGTTGGTTGAGCATTATGTAATGCAGTTTGGTGCATTTATTACAAGACTACTCGTGTAGGCAGTGCATGAAGGTTAGGACATAATGTAGTACTTGGCATACGCAATCAATGACTAGTTACGAAATTACTGTGTCTACTGTACAGTATGGCACTTCTTTTCAGATGAACTACAGTAGTGTACATCAAGGAATACAATATATGCACCGAGCTAGTCACCTGGTGTTGTTTATAGATCTGGGGAGCACTTGGCAACTCTGTGTGCTGTTTGAGTCACTCTTTCAGTCACCTACAGTACTGTGTGCAGTACATCATCATTTCAAAATGTCTTTGATCCACAACTGGTACCGTATGTGGTCAAGTGTGTAGGCCTGCTTAACACAAAACGGATTGAGTGATACTGTAGCTGCTGGAATGTGACACTACTGTGCAACATGTATATTCGTTGACTCGTATCTGCTTTGAAACCGTGAAGTTTAAGTCAAGGCACTCAATAAATTAGTGATAGTGATGATGTTTATAATGATTGGTGATGGTGACAATGATGATGGTGATGATGATGATGGTGGCTATGGTGATGATAGTCATGGTGGTGATGAGGATGTTGTCAGTGATGATGGTGATGATTATAGTGATGATTATACCTAGTGATGATGACATTGGCTGGTGTAATGATAATGATGTTGGTGATCATGGTGCTGGTAATGGTGATGATGATGTTGACAGTCGTGATGATGATGGTAGTGATGATGATGATGATGATGATGATGATGATGATAATGATGGTAGTGATGAAGGTGGTAATGATGATGATGTTGGTGATGATGATGGACAGTAGGCCAAATCATGATGATCAGTGGTAGCATTGTTAATGTTGATGATAATGATGTGATTGTGATGATGATGTGAATGATGAAGGTAATGGTTTTGATTAAGATGGTAGGCTACTTAGGCCTGTACTGCCTGATCGTCTTAATTGAAACCATTGGATTCAGCAAACATGATGACTTATCTGTGGATGTCTGTACCAGTAATGAGATACAAGCAATGAAGGGGAAAAGGTAAAGTATTTTACTGTATGACAACATGCTGAGCCACATTTTTAGCTCAACCCACATAGTGTGGGTAGAGCTTATGTGGTA
>VJOZ01108065.1:0-20996 GCA_009801055.1 Stichopus horrens | reverse complement strand
CCATTGAAAACAAACATGTACAACATTAAAGGATATATCAAAGTAAGCAAATGACATAGATTGCTTTTATTTGATTTATTTGTTTGGCACTGACAAGAAAGAGTGAAAGAGATGCACAGATCCTTGGTGATTACACACGAAGTATGCAAACCCTAAAGCATTGTTGGCAGTGAATCTTGACGTCATTTTGACCATCAGCAAAGCTCAGACTCATAGTCAGAAACATACCAACAGACACTACACCAGATGCGGGTGAAATAAAGAGAAAATGCATGATGTGTGGTGGCTGAAGGACCTGCAGGACTCTCTACGTGGAGGGCCACCATTGGTAAGGAAAAATGACTTTAACCCCCCCCCCCCATCCTCTCGAGAGAGCCGGAAACTAGTCGATGTTCTAAGCGCTATGTACCCCGACTTCAGGTAGGGAGCTCATGTAGGCGGTTTCTTGATCAATGGGAATGTTATCAAACAGATGAAAAATGTTTACGCATATCAGATGGGCTGAGATGATACAAGGATCGTAAAACACTACGCATCCTCTTTCATTTATTCTCTCTTGACAGATATTAGGGGCTGGATACATCTTTAATTCCCCACTTTTTTTCATTGGGAGTCTGGGCCCAAAGGCAAACTCTCATTAATCCCGTGTGTCTCAACGCCACTGTACTACATCTTTTTTTCTCGATTTGTTACATCAATCGACGCCTTCCATCGAATCTACAAATGGATGCCATCTTATAAGAATTGAAATAAGAAATAAGTGAGTTTACTTGAAGAAAGCTCGAAAAGATCAGATTATACAATATCTTATTATTAGAGTAGAGGTTAGAGATTAGATAGAACCTGTTCAAATAAAAAGTAACCTTTTCAATACGCCTATTTTAGCAAACATTCCGCCTCCCATCCCCGTTACCCCTACGGCACTTTCCGATATCTCTCTGTTCACCAAAGTCATATTTCGGTCTGAAATGGATATTCTTTCGTCAAGCAATTGCAGATTTACTATTAGTTCGTTTTCGTTTCTTTCGGAGAAGACTCTTTTGAATGAGATTACAAGAACCTGACATCTATTTCCTTCTGTCGGCCTACGCATTGATTACCATATGCGGGGTATTCAGATGACCAAACACTTAAATCTGTGTCTCAAATGCATACCATTTATATAGACGTGTTGTCGATATTCTAGAGGTGTGAGTGCAATAGGCTAAGCTATAAGGTGGAAACTAACCAGCAACAAAATATGAAATAGGGGCCCATAGTTTTCCCCCGTGCATTATTTTGAAATTTTTATGTTGCTGTTAATACGGTAACGTTACTTAGAACTTTCTACTCGCTACATGATGGCAAACCTCGAAAATGTCAAGGGCTCTATGGTGAGGCTCACGTCTATTAACTATTATCGTGTTGCTTGGGCTATAATTTTAACTGTATGGAAAGCGAAATATCGGTATATTTCGCATCTTCTTAACAATTAACTATTTTTTTTTCTCGATGTCGCCTTGCTTTTCTTTACGCATGCATTTCAAGCAACCGAGTTTCGGTTAAGCAATGTTTTTAAAGTGTAACGTAACAGTATACGCTATTTGCCTCTTCTGTATGTTATATTATGTGATTATAAAGCCGTGGGTCAAACTGATTCCGCCGTTATTACGCATGCAAGGTTCAAATGGGCATGTTTAAACTATATATGTATAAATTTGAATACCTAAATTTAAAAAGAAATGCTGTTCGACTCCAGTTTGTACTAGAAATTTTCATCAAGATGTCTCAATACAACATGGCATTCAGTTCATCGTCAGATTGGTTGTGACGATCCTACTCGATAAGATAGAAATATATTAAAAAGAATGTCTTCCAGTTAAGGGAACTTACTGTGAAGTCGTCATCGTGTAATTAATGTCGTCCTCACTGGTTACTTAAAAAGTGAAAAAGATTGGACGAAGCCTGTAGTTAAATGAAAGCTATGAATATATAAAGAAATAATTTATGCACTCGTTGGTGATCACTTTTTGGAATCCTGCCATAATTGGGCAAAGTATAGTTAATGATAAGTAACAAACAATGCGGATCATCCTGCGTAGGTAAATACACAAATGGCGCTCCACATTAGCAATAAGGATTCCAAGATTCCATCCTTGTAGCTTCTCTTTTAGTGGACATGAGTTGGTCATGAGGTATGAGCTTATTTTATTACATGTTTGATTATAGGTTTCCCGTAAAAGAACCTCATAGTGCAGACATTTCCACTCCACGGGCATTATATACCTCACGCGTCATTTCCGGCACTATACGACATTGCAGTAGTGAGCCAATCAAATCATTTCCTATTGGTTTGCTCTTCGGGCTAGAGAGCACTTTTAATCAAGAAGAACAGACAACGGTTTAGTTTAACAGACCCTCCTCTCTGACGATAACAGAGTCTCTTTTTCCCTTCTCTGCTCTCTCTCCTCCTTCGCCAGGTAAATGTCAAATTAATTGATTCTTGGCTCCAAGATCAATCTGGTTGACACTTAAACGTACTTCTTCGACCTTAAGTTCTCCGCCACAGGCATCCGTTCCTTGTTGGTACATACATGCAGAGTGGGAAAAAAAATCAGCTGTGAGGAACATCTTTTCATTGGGGACAGTGAAACAGCACGCATCATGATTCTCAAGAGGCTGGAAAAAGCTCTCCCCATCACAGAACGA
This sequence comes from Stichopus horrens, assembly GCA_009801055.1. NCBI lineage: Eukaryota > Metazoa > Echinodermata > Holothuroidea > Aspidochirotida > Stichopodidae > Stichopus > Stichopus horrens. The sequence goes on along the minus strand of VJOZ01108065.1, from coordinate 18,308 downwards.
TTATTTTTTATAGATTTAAATAGGACGATATTAAACTTTGTTGAAAATCAATTATTATTTAACTTGTTCTAATCTCGTTTTCAGGTCAAGGATCTATGGAAAAGAGAGTTCCTGCACCAGGTATATTGTTTATTTCTAAATCACCAGTTTATCTCCCAAACGTAATCCAGAAAGATAAATCGGTTTGGCTTGGATAAGTTTCACTTCAACGTTTGATCTGCGCAAAGTAAGAAGATAATTACACCATAATTGGGTGTTTTATGTATACAGATCAACAGACTTGATATCTTACAAAGAAAACAAGTTATCTGAAGCAGAAACAACTGAAGCAGATTCTCTGGAAACAAAAGTTAAGAAACGTTTTGCTAAAAAATCAAACAGATGTAACACATTTGGAGAAAACAAAGTTCTATAGTAAAATGTCAATGTATGCTGCAAAAGACTTTTGGTCCCAAATAGGTCAATGTATATGGTGCAAATGCTTTTAGTCAAAAACAGGTCAATGTATGGTGTTTATGCTTTCCGTAATTACAAATAGGTCAATGTATGGTGCCAAGGCTCTCAGTCACAAATATAGGTCAATGTATGGTGCAAAAAGCTTTTGGTCATAAATAACAATTGACACAAATTGAAACATTTTACGTTTAAAGTAGATTATTATGTCTTCACAAATCATGGAATAGTATATTCACCCACTTTAAGTTACGATGCTCAAGTTCTTCTGTTACTTTGCAGCACCATAGTGACATGTATGACAGCCTGTGACATCCATTAATGACAAAACGATATAGCTCTCGAGAGGTATTTTGATCCTCTTAAATCATTTAATAACTCTGAATAGACTTAAATGATATAGCAAAATATAGGGAGGAAAAGTAGGGCGAAATGTAATCAGTTAATCAATATAATACTCTAATCTCACTTCGACACGTTCAAGCTGTTTCAGACAAAAATATTGATCTTTGCGAGTGGAATTTAATATACCTCAAGTCACACAGAAGTATTATATAAATTATTTAGTAACTGGAATGATTATAATAATTAAATAATATCTGCTATACTTACGGATTCATAAAACATGATAAAAGACAGAGAAATCCGCATGGCACTGCTTAGCAAGGCTTGATAATAAACACTCCTCTTGGTCTTCAAATGTCAATACTGCATTCAAAAGTTGTTGCACATTTTTGTCTTTGCTTTTGACAATACCAGAAGAGACTTTTGAATGTGCCTGCGAATTGTTTTAAAAGCCAGTCTACGTAAATGTGTTAAGACTTTCAACAAAGTTTGCGAATGTATCTCGTTTTATGTTACTTACTTCGTGACATCTGCAGTCAAAGTCTTTTGAATAACTGTTGATAACTTATTATTACAGGTGTAAAAAAAATTACCACGCAGAAATCATGCTCTTTTGATGATTTTGAGTCCTAACGTCCGGACCGTTTTTTTATTTTCATCAGATTTGTCGAAAGAAACAAATCAACAGTTAGAAGTTTTTTAAAATACAATTTAAGTAAAACGCTTTCAAATGTTCAAACGCAAACATTTGACATTTTGGGGATATAGCATATGAACACCGCAACGCATACCGTATTACTAGACCATTACTTCTTGTATATAGAACAGACCTCGCAAAGGGTATGCAAACTGTTTACTCTTCAAATGTCGGTGTTGCGTTTTTTCTTTCCCACTGAAACAAATCAAACAAACAAGTTAATAGTCTGACATTTTATTTATCTATTAGTGTTGTTGCATGTTATTTTTCCTTTAAACATTCAAATTGTTGTTCACCAAAGGAGCTTCTTTAGTGTGCCCCCTTTTTTCTCTCTCTATTCCGGACTACATACACAGCTTAAGGCATCTACTTGTCGCGACCTTTTAAAGTCTAAGGAGGTCTCTCTCTTTTTTCTCTTGCCTCTCCTTCTTCTTCTTTCCCTGCAAATCAATAATGTTTACTTCAAGATCATTCAAAAACCCACGAGCTAAACGGAATGGCTTCTCCCTGTCAATTTAGAAAATTGGCGCCAATTTGAGTAACGTTTGCATTTCTTTTGGTTATAATATAACAGAATAAGGGAAAATCATCGCCAGATAGCCACAATCTCATGAACGGCTGCAGACGGCTTTTAAACTCTGATTCTGGGATTATATTATTCCGGTTCCTGCTTTAACTTTGATAAAAGGTGATCAAGTACCGTAAGGTGTCTCCAGGAGATTCCTATTAAAGAAACACTTGTCTTGATTGCATGTATGACCTATTAAAATCTTCATTTCTGAGATAAAGCTGTTCTCAGAAAACATATGCAGATATATGTTGACTAACAGTGTACGAACCAAACGGAACAAGATATAAATACCTATATCTTTCTATACAAGTAAATCAATGGAGGTGTCTCTGTTCCCATCCCATTGCAAAATTTTCGAATTAATACAAATTGTGCAATCTGTGATAAGTGTTTGATTGTTCAGAATGGTAGAATGTCTTCTGCTTATACAAATGTTACGTTTTGAAAACCAGATCGTTCGTCTCCGATTACGCGGCCGTCCACCTTCTTTTGGCGCACCATGTCTGTCATGTCTTTCTTCACTCTCTTTACTTGCTTTTTTTTTTACTTATTTCTTTGGCGTGATGTGACTTTAAAGAGGGTCACAGAACGAGTTTATTCATTTACAATGAACAAACTACTTGTAAATACAAAGTGTATATCATTTTGAAGTTTCATGACAAGAATTACGAACACTTTTGCAATTCAATTTCTCTGCTTTGACACTTTGTCAAAATTTTGCTGGAAACCGTAAGACATCTTGACATCTCCTCGTGATTCCTTTGGGAGGTTTGTGACTGAAGTCTTGCCACACCCGTAGGAATCCGAGATGATTGAAGGAAACTATGGAAGGAAAAAAATACACAAATACACGTTGACCTTTCTTATTGAGGTGTCCATAAATAGAAATTAATAGAATTTTAAAAATGTTTAACTGAATTAAACTTGTATTTTTGTTAAATTCCGCTTGGATTGCCAGGGCATCATTCAAACGTGCATGCTAAGATCACTATAATTCCATTATCAATATGCTCTGGTTATGTCACATTTGAAGGATATCTGTGTAATTGCTTCCATGTAGCGTATTTTTATCCTCTCTTTGCAGCCCTTTTTGTGTACTGGAAATTTGAAAAATCTTCGCTTATTTAAACTAGATTGATCAGGTTTAAATTAGAATGTAATAGAAGGTCATTCCACTGAGAATATTAAAATATACTTTCACATGAATGTTAGTCAAATTGAGTTATCTCTACAAATCACTCTTGTTACGCTACTTTGATTGACTTTGTATATTGACGAAGTAACTTAATTGTGAATATCCCGCTTACAGTTCCCGTGGAGTCATACCTTGCATTACTTTAAATAACAGCCATATAACACCAAATGTGATGTGATTTAATTTACACCCCCATTTTGACATTTAGAGTGGTTACGCTTGTCATGTAATTGTGTTGAATATAACGATAGTATCCCGTGCTATGCATGCAAACCATATGCCTCAGTTTATGCATGCCTATTACTTATTTCATCCCTGCTGTGCTATGCATTCCAAGAAACGCAATCAAATGTGCTCTGACCTGTTATAACTTATAGACATCTTGCACAAGTAAATGAAAGAAAATAGGTCAAATATATATGTCACATATGTTACACGAAAAAAAAGAAGGGGGCTTTGATTTTTTTATTTTACATTATAGACCATTTGACGGATGATATTAAGAACTACATGGAAACTGTTGATCAGTTAATTTCCAGCATCATACCTGATCGACAAAATAACTGGAGGATGACCTCGGGGTGGATATTATGTTTGAAGCAGGAGGAAACAACTAACTGATTCATCTTTCATGATGGGGAACTATATTATCATCCACTCCATAAGTATAAATGAGATATTATTAAGTAATTCGTAATTTCATGATAGTATCTTTCCTTTATATCTTAATTCTTCTCCAGTCCTTAACTCATGCATATTCTTCCTATTATGAAGTAAGTTTTTTGCAAAAGAAGTTGGTCGCATGAGTCAGTCGAAGTCATTAAAGGGAGGCAATTGGCGTTTGTTGTACAGAAAAAAAACATACTTGTTAAACTATAGTATTTATGTACTCGGGTGATACATTATTCATAATAATGAAGGAGACTGACTTTTTTCACGACATTTATTAAAGAAAAGAAAAAAAGAGAAGGAAAAAAGAAAATTAACAAATTGTCTTTTTATGAAATTATTAAAGTTTTTCACTGATAGAAATTTAGTTATTTGTTGCTCAAGAATAATTTGTTCACCCAAACTCTCAAAATGTCAAATGATGCATCTTCTGTAAGTACTCTGTGTCGCATAATGTCTTGATGAGATTAATCTTTTCCTAGATGTTTATTGGTGGGACTGAACAGTTTTAGAATGATAAGTGGTGTTTTCTTTGTATGCCATGTCCGTGCATTGTAAACCTCTTATTTCCCTCAAGTAACCCTATAAATTATATAAAACTGAGACCTTTGAACAGCAGAGCTCTGTGACGAACGATGTTGTTATTGTGATCGATAACTGAGACACATAAACTGTGAATGTTCAAACTTAAGGTAAAAAGCAAAAACTTTAATGAGCAAGTTCTACGGTATAATTTTATTCAAAAACATTGAAGCAAGCAACGCTTTATCTATTTCAGTCACTTATACCGTTAATTCTCGATACATAGATCGTCTCCTCCTCACGTAACGAAAACGTGTGCGTTTAATTATCATGTGTAGGTCGTTAAGCTGATATAACGGAGTCGTTTAGACGAAATACCAGGCAGCCGTTAGGCTATCACTTGTAGTAACAGATCGGTGTCACACAAACGATCGCTCCTCTACTGCAGTAAGCTTAGGAAAACAATACCCCGTGCAATTGCAAAAAGCACAACGATAAAAGCGGCAGACCTGCTTCCTTTTCTATGAGTTATTCTTTAGTCATGAAGTGTGTTCAATTTTCCGTGCTCTGTTGGCTATGGTTCCCCTTAAACTTGTAATATTGTTGCCGGTGGGCCTAACACTAGACCTAGCCTCACAAAGCTTGCGACTACTATGGCGAGTAGGCATTCGGAAGACCTTGTGAGATTTGCATTGTAATAGGATGACAACGCTGTTTGAGTGTAGAAGAGTGAACTGAACTTCAGATGTTTCTCTAATGAAATGTGTACACAGAACTGGAGTTCAGAGATAGTTATAGCCAACACAGAAGGCAAACTTCAGGTTTCAGCCTGATGAGGGATTTATTTGTGTGTAAAATCATGCTGTTGTCTGAATTTTAATCTGAAATCAAAGAAAAGTAACATGACAATTTCAAAGTCACAACATTTATTTTGCAATTTCAGCTTGTGGGTTGTGATCTGTATGAGAACAACCCTTTGGGGACACTTGCTGAAACTTTAAAATTCCGTCTCGTAAAAACTGATTCGAGTTACATATTCAAGGATATTGACAGAGAGAAACAGAAATAAAAAAATCAAGCACAAAAGAGATTAAAATGACTCAGGAGGACCGCCGAGGAATCTGCATGAAGCTTCTGGTATGAGTTCTATTAAAACAAAATGCAAGGTGCAAGAGATACAACAAAACAAAAAAGACAACAAAGGGAACAAAGAAAAAGATAAGCAAAGAAACAAAACAAAGTCAACTACGTTCATTAATTTTCATACATTAGTAGTAAGTAATAACAAATCACGTTGCAACTCTGCAGAAACAGTTTAAAGCTTAAAAAATATAGCTATGCCTATACTTAGTAATGTTCTATATATAACCGCCTGTTGGGACTTCATATTGACCAGGACAAGCTGAAATTTCTTGATTTAATTTCACTAAATATTGGCGTTGTCTCGTCTACTTACGTAAGTCTTACAAAATCAATAATCCCTTGAGGCATTGCAGTTGTTAAAATCATCTACAGCAAACTGTAATTTATTTTGTGATTGACTTCATAAAGTCTTCCGCAACAGAGAAACAAACACGTGTACACGTATACAAGTAACTTAAAACCAATATTCAATTTTGTTTTTGAATTTAGTTTTACATTAACTTACAGAGATGTCCTCTCTTTCGAACTTCCCCGATGAATAGAAGCTGGTATTTTTTATACTCTTACTCACATAAAAACCGGTAATTGGTCATTGTTCATACTCTCCTTGCTCTTCACGGTTGGAAAATTCCGCATCCGAGAAACTCGTACGGTAATAAATTTCTGTTAATTCCAGTTGTACTTTTTTTTTCAAATTTTCATCTTACGAAAGTTTTCCTCTACCTTTTTTTTGTCATTTTGCTTTCTTCCGTCAACGACTTCTCCCCATCTTTGTCTCTCTCTTACACTTAGGTTTTCCTCCCCAAGGAACACGATGTATTAAGTTTCGTTCAAGGATTCCATACACTGTACTCTTATAATGCTCAATCAAACAATATTTAAAATGAAATGAAACACTTGTAAAAATATTTGTTCCGTCAATTTTTCCCTTAATTTTCTTAATTCCTCCGATCGCAATGTATACCACAACTGGTGTTATCTTACATAAGTTTACTTCTTTCTTTACCTTGCGTTCGTCTCTGCTGGATGTGTTTCTCAGCTTCTCAGATTCAAAACAGGGTGGGTATGTAAGGTTGCTAGCACACTTATCGATTTTGTTCACACATTGTAAATGTTAATGATCTTTAAGACTAAAAGTAAATAGTTGTGGTCTACGTTTTAATGCAGTCAAGCTTCTGTGATAATGTTCTAGTGTATTAATTGGGTCAAAAGGAAAATTCGATGAGTAAATTTAGACATACTGTGTCCCAAATGGTTATGCTTGTTAATGAGTGTAAATGTATTTTTAGAAATAAGTTTGGAAAAAATGCTAACAGACAATCTCTACTCGTATTGTAAATTGTAAAAAGTACCTCAGATGTTGTCGACAATGGGCATTAATTGTAGTCTTAAGTAGAACGAAGTCTCCAATTTAAAATGTCTGACAAAAAAAACTGAACTTTTTCTCTTTTTTCGAGAGCGACCCGTAATTCTTGTTGTTGCTTGATTATAGAATGGGCGTTAAATTGTGATGATTTCTTAATTTGCACAGTTGGCAATATCGATAATCACTGGAATAAAATTCACCTTCGAGGTGAGTGATTCTTTGCCGTCTGATCTGCTCAGTGTTACCTTTGTTATAATCTATAGACCACTCAATCATTCCAGACCAATTGATGCAGTCTTGTAACAATTCAAATGTTTCATTGTCCCTTTGTTGTACTTTATAAGACTGGAGATGACAAAGGCATCAGGAGAGACAAATTAGCATATGCATGAGCAGCGACAATCGCTTACGTCACTTTTGCATATATCTAAGAGTGTTACGGTGGTACAAAATGTCACCATAAGCTACTGGTACCTACTGAGGCATTGGTGCTAACATTCCGCCACATCGCCGAAGTTATATAGACGGACTGTATGTTTGGGACATGAGCCTGAGTAAAATGTCTACACGTAAATGACGTATTTGTCAAAGCTAACGTAAGGCTTCTCTTATTCATATATTATTTTGTTTGCTTAATGTTTCATTCACGATTATGTTTGTATTCTAAGTTGTCTTTGTCGTATTGACATTTAACCATAAAAGAGAACTGGAAGGTAATCAGATATTACAGACTAGCTCTATTGTGAAGAAAATCATCAAAGCTTGAACCCTAGATAAACTTATATCAAGAAATTTTTCGACACATTCAAACAAAAAGTGAGAAACGGGAAAATATGAGATTTTTATAAGGTATGTACGAACAACACAAGCCGGTCTCGATGCGATCTGTGTACATAAAAGCAAGTTACAAGACGAGGGTTTCACTTCAACGATATATCTGATCCGATTGTTCAAAAAAATACGAGACCACTACTCTCTAAATATAAAAGAGTGACTATGGTGACCACTCTTTTAAAGAGTGAAATTCGATTGAGATTTCCCTCTGCTTGAAGTTGTTATTAACTCTAATCGAGTGAAAAATGTCGCTCAACGGAGAGTGGAATGTCATCGTGAGCAAGACTGATCCGACTGTAGAGTCACTCTTTTTTGGAGAATTTCACTCTTTTACATTTAGAGAGTAAGGTTCAATTAGTTTTTCGTTTATGTTGGTCTATGCTACACTAATATCTGATTCTACCAGCCTTTCTTTAAATTGTTTTAGTACGATCTAATCTGATATACTCTGCCGCGAGATTTATCGCAAGCCTTTTTTCCCGATAGGCTATCTCTCTCTCTCTCTCTCCCATCCTTGATATGACGTCACGCCATTATTGGTTGATATTCTATTCGGGCATTCGTCAGCAACATCTCACACGGCTGTATGTCCTATATTCCGCTCTTTACGACAAAATGTTGAGAAGATTTAAGCTAAAACTTCCAAGAAAGGCTTCTTTTTTCATTGAATTCGACATCGTTGTAGTGTGACCTTCGCCTAACTTTCAAACAATAAATTTATAATTATTCTTGTCATGATTCTACATAGTACGCCGCATAATGTGTCTCTTGTCAAGAAGGTCGATGACGTTCTAATTGTGTGACATTTACGAACCAACAAAAGATGTAACCGTTTTTGCTTGCAAATTCCCCTCCGAGCCCACATCATTAAGCTTTTGCATGAAATGTGTACAGAAAGGTGCATGAACCTCGGTTGCTTTTGTGTTGCTGCAAAATCATCTGTTTTTATCAGCGTCAAATTCAGCCACACTCTTATCAAAATAAAATCAGTAAGTCAGCATCAGTACAGCTTAGCAAATGTAAGACACCAGTGATCAGTGTGAAGTTCTTTCATTGTGTCATTCCTGGCGATATTGTTGAAAATTATGTCCAGTTGTGGTGACATTTATGTCTCCAATTTAACTGTATGTAATTTTGCAAGAACGTCTGGGCTCAGACTGCTATCACTTTGAGTTATAAGACCGGAAAATGGAATGTTAATATACCTCCTGAAAGCCATGACTCATCTGTAGTTCATGCGTTCCTTGAAGCATATGCACTTGGATCATATCACTTCCTCTGACGTGGAACTTGAGATACATTCTCTATACGCTTCAATATTATACATCTTACTATACTAAGGGTATATGACACAGCCCTGTGCATCGCCGTGTCATGGTTCGACTGACATTGCCTTGAGCAATACTTCCATGTTGGATCATAATAATTTAAGTTCACAGGTTGACAATCTCTTGAGCACAATGGCATAATCGATTACAGGCCAGGCTGATGTATCATATCAAAATCGAAGAAGAGGTTACTCACCCAATCAGTGCCCCTTTTGCCCGGTAAAAAAAAATTCTGAGAAGAAAGTATACAATACTCACAAATAATGATTTTTCATTTACCTAGAGACAAAAGGATACAGGTGCAACAGTTTCATGGGGAAACCTTCCCAAGTCGATGTAACAAAATGTATTTACCAAACCAAAGAATTTCTTTGCGGTTCGTAATGTTAACAGTTATGCTGGCATTTTGTCCTGTAAATGTGAATTTCCGGTTGGTAACATTACACCAAGATCGATGCATGGAGGCCTTGGAATTATTTTGTTCCTCTTTGAATTATGCATGCTTGAAAAAGCTGCCAGGTCTGGTATTAGTTATTAGGCAAAAAAAAAATATATGGAGAAGAAAGAACGTGATTTCCCTGAAAAGTAAGCTTTAACGAGCATAAAGAACTGAAGGCAATATCTTGTTTCATAAAAGTTGTCAACATTCTCCGACAACAAAATTATTTATACTTTGAACAACGAGAAGAGTGTATCGTGAACTTCGTGAAACACAAACAGAGGTCAAACAATGTTACAATGTTCTAGAAACATCCACGCACGAGACCAGGGAGATCGATGTGAGGGGGAGTTGTTGGTTCAAAGGTTGCCCAACAGTTGGCAAAAATCCTAGGTCAGCTGCACGTAATGAGCAAAGTGTTCTACTTGCCCTCAATAGACAAGACGCCATTTTGTCATAAAATGGAAACAAGTGGTAACGTTTCGCCAAAGAAATGGTGATGGAATATTAGCCACATCCCTCCTAAGTTCCCTTCCCCTTTTCGGAACAACACCATGAATCTGTGTAGCATTAAAGTGTGGTCATTGTAGATTACTTCATGGATTGTGCTTGTAATAGCAGAAGACATTTTATTATTGTTGAAATTTATGTTAAAGTCTCTTCAAAGACTTAAATCATTCTCCACATTTAATTATGAAATCGATATCATTGATAAACAGTACATAAACATACGCGATTAACCGGTGTCTATAAACATAGGGAGAAAGAGGAACTCATTTTTTTTTTCATTTATCAATTATATCTTTTATGCAACAACAACTAGAATTGATTGTTCTTTGTGAGCGTTACAATATTTCCTTTTATTAATTAGATCTTTATGCAACAACTGAAATTAATTATTCTTTGTGAACGTTGCAATTATTTTGAAGCTGTAATTATGTACAAGATGATCTTGCAATAATAACACAGCACAGAACAAAGAAAATTGACAATTATAACGTACATTGCATTTTTGACTTTCATAAATGTATTGAACAATCTAAAAAAAAAATAGCTTATCTCATCACTGGGAAACCAAATCGTGTGAATTATTTCCCAGAACTTAAGCTTTTTTTTCAAAAGATACACTGAATTGTTTTGCTGGATGCCCAAACTACGCCAATTGAGGGAATAATTGTTCTCACAGAAATGCATGAAATAAGTGAAATGGAATGTTATAATTTAATTTTATTTATTACAATACTTAATGTATATTTTTTTGAAAGAAAACATGATGTAATTGCTGCTTTTACATTTATACCATCTATATCAACATATCTGAAGAAAGTTTAAGGTTAAGAGTTATCATACTCATCACGTAAATGACGATAATCGTTTAAGCACCCAGTGACGTTGGGCTTATAGACTAATTTCACAAAAAGTGACGAGTGTCCGTTAATATAGCATTCGATTTAAGTTGGGACATGAGTGCAAAAGTTATTGATCCTGAGAATTGGCAGACATTGCCATAAATCTCTTTTAAATGTAGTCATATACCTGTCCGTCCACTGTCTTTGCCCTACCACAAACGACAATTTAAATATCACTGGTTGCAAGGAAACGACACGGGTCTTGGATTTACACGTGTTAACCCTTAAGCCCTTGACGGAAGACTGGCATACCTACATCAAAACTAACACTCCCTGGAGAGAAATGTAGAACACTTATCGCATTTGACCGATCTTTTAAAGTCGTTAAATAACAAACACTATCAAATGGTCTTAGCGGGCTTGGCTATAGATCTAACTCTTGATCAAATACTTTAAATCGCTTCTTATTTTTACTCTTACAGACATACCTGCAAATTAAACACGACGCATATGCAAAGATCGAGTTTCCTCGGAGGTGTCCAAAGAATTTGCTTCGTGAGAGACTAAGGAAAAGAAGAAGAAGAAAGAGAAGTTAAAAAAAAGAAGAATCTTTATCTGAATCATAGAGACCGGACATTCTTCTGTGAAAGACTCTTCGTGGTGTCAAGAAAAAAAAATAGACATTCAGAGATTGCGAAAAGGTGTGACAGGCGTGGGATCCGATAATGAAGTGCTTAGAAGTCTTTGCCTGCAAATACTTGTGGCAGAGTTTGGTGTAACGGTTTCCAAAATGTCTCAACGGAGGCATTTGATGTGTCTATTTAGATCCTCCTCTGTAACTATGTTATGATGCAAGCATTATTTTAAAGCTTGGTGAATGAAGTCACTAATACAAGCATTATTTCAAAGCTTGGCGAATGAAGTCACTAAATTATTCATGTTAAACGTATAATAGTCATTCACTGCTGCAATGTCCCGCTTAAAACTGATTGGACACTGCTCATGAAAACCACCGGTGATAAATCAATTGATACGAAAATATAAAATAATAAGGAATAATCGAATTTGTATAAATATTGAGCCTGACATGTCATTACTGGAGCTGACCAGATCAATATGTTTCCTTAAATCTCTAAACCCTTGGCAAACGTTTTCAATCACCGGTACCAATGTATAGTTGTAACGTGACGCCTTTAAGACGATGTTAGAACTCATTAGGAACCTGCTTCTTAAGTTTCATACGTTTGCAGCATTTTGTCGAAGACAATATCACTGAAAGTTCAAGATAACCCAGACGTCCTTAACCTGCTGAGGAATTGGGTGAAATATTGATTGAAACATATATATCTATATTGTGAAGACCCTTGAAAACGTAAAAGTAACGTCCTGACTATAACTCGGTTCAGTGTAAGAACTAAAGAATCAAGAAGACTAAAGGATCAAGAAGACTAAAGGATCAAGAAGACTAAAGGATCAAGAAATATGAAGAGACAATTCATCTGTTTCTTCTTCAGATTAGAAGAGTCCATGAACATAAATTCTGAGCAACGAATGGCACAGACAGAGAGGTAATTGTTTCTCTCTCTTTAGTCTTTTTTTTTCACATTTTGAGTAATATTACCCTAAAGTATTACAAATCAGTCGAAATGAATTTCGTTGCAAATTTGCAAGGACTTAAAAAAAAAGCAAGGCGAAATAAGAGTTGAGCTCTCGGATAATAGTATTGGCCTGCTGCATAAAGCCACCTCATGATTGTTGCAAACCATTGATGGTGATATGGACAATGCTTTAGAATACTCTAAAAACTTCTTAAAACATAATTACTTTGTTGTTTAAGGACACAAATATGTAGAACTGGCTAACATGATTATGAATTTCATTTTTTTATTTATATAAAATGATGTCGTATACTGGGCCAACGTATACAATTTCTGTTTGGTTGGATCGTTATCCTTAATCGTGCATCTATTTTTGTTTTCTTTCTCTTTTTTCGAACGATAATCATTTTAAGACATCGATCATTGTTAGGCTAAGAATGAAGATGCATTAATGAGTAAAAAAATCGAGGGATTGGTAGTAAATTGTAAGTTTCTCTTGGCTTCTCCATTCGTTTTCTTTGTTCACATTCATTCAACTGATAGATGCAAATCACATATTCCTTTATAGATAAGGTTAGACAGAGCTTTGCGCATTTAATGTTGTCTTATATCTGTACCAAAGCTGTAGCTCAAGCTGTGAACGTTATTGCCATATAATTCATTGATGTGGTTCATCCAATTAGTTTCTCACCATTCTATCAATGGTCCATCCTTAAAGTGGAATTATTAAGAAAGTTCCTCTGGCAACTCCCTCCTACAGTGACTGTCCACAACGACCTTTCTGACTTTCAGATGATGAGGGCAATACACTTTGCATCACTCACACATAGTCATACCAAACCAATTGAAACAGTTAAAGAAGTAAATTGTTTAAACAATTAAAATGCATCATAGCTGTAATTTAAACACATAATGATATTACAATGGATGGTATTGATGTGGTACATCAAAATACCATTCATCACTATTCTATAAATTATCGAGTCTTAGTGGAATAACTAAGCAAATTCCTTTATCAACGCCTCCTACCATTCCTACTTCTTAATGGTTAGGACAGCGCGCTTTGTACTACTCCCCTAAATATCATACAACAATAACTGAAACGATTAACGCCGATTACAATATAATTTAAAGTTTGTTTCACTGTCCTGGGGTGTGTCAATGATCACCACGTTTTCGGAAAATGTAAGTGGGTTAGAACATCACACATGTCAGAATTATATCAAGTAGTTTCAACACGAGGAATAAATACATGTGTTCATTTATTTTTCCACAGCCTCCTCAACCCACCCGCCTATTTTATCCCTTACACTAATGGCCAACGAAATCTTCATTTTCAAGCTTGCAGACTTTCAAAGTCTTTCGTTTTAACCTTCCTAGCATCATATGCCACTGAGAGAAACTGAGATGACTGAACTTTGCTTTTACAGAGATGTTTGCCACAATAGCCAAAACACCAAGCAACCCGCCACATCCCTCTTCAAGCGTGTCATTACTGCTTCAGGGAATTATTGTAAACAACTTAACTCAAATAGCCTAGAAAAAAATTTCTTGAAGTGGAGTAAGTTACTTGAGTGTAGTACATAACTTCCAGTCTAAAATGCAAAATTATGTGAAAAAGCCATTTGTGCACTTAAAACGGGAAAGGGTATATGACAAGAAACATCAGAGGGCATTGAATTCCATTTTAAAATTTACAACCGCAGAAGCGACATTTACAGATAAATTTTCTTTTGTAAATGGGTCATTTGCCATACGTCAAACAGTGATCCACAACAGTCTGTTTTCACCTATTTTCTCAACTAGAAGTAAGAAGACACTGAAGCCAACTGCAATCTTATTAAAAAGAATTTGGCGTTCAGATCTCTTGATTTGAGGCCAAATTAACAACTTAATATTCACGTAACAGGAAATGTCGTACTTTACCGCTGTAGACCGTTAGCAGTAGCAGGAGATTCGAGCCTCTCTCTCAAACACGGAAGCTTTAGAGTCTTAACCTGATAGGAGGAGAGTGCGCAATACCGCAATCGGGAAGAAGAAGAGGTTTCATCATCAAACGCAAGTCGAATTCATAGTCAGATAGTTGGACGTTGCGGATGAAACATCGACTGGCCTTCATGTTTATAGATGGAAGGCTTATTTCACGTGGGCAGATAAAAAAGAAATTGAACAGTTAAAGGAAAAGACAAAGAAGAAGGCCTAACGCGCCCTAGATTTTGGGATTATAGGATAATTAAGGAAATGACGAAAGTTTGAATACCGGCGATAAGATTCATTGTCTATATTAGTGTAATACAATTCGTGTGGACTGACAGTGAGCGGCAGCAGGAAGCTTTGTTATCGATTTGCCCCCCTTTTTATCTATGATTGGCAAAGTCACACCGCCTCCGGATTACTTTATTCCTTTATCCTTTTGGCATAAAAAATGCAATTTTCATTTCAGTTTCAAGTACACCGGTGAGAAGAAAAGTTGTTTATGGAAAGACGCATTTTGGGGGATTTTGAAACAGCACCTGCTTGGACAGTTAAAATAATACAAGCTTTATTTTCTTCACAAATATGGGAAACTATTTAAAAGGAAGTTAAGGAATTACGTGTATAGACATCCAAGCAAATCAAGATAACGATAAAAAGTTTGGAAGTGCAATGACAAAATTGTCCCACGTCTGTTTGTGTGTATATGTGTGTGTAAAGGCTTTGAATAGCCTGTTATATGACTCCGAGGATAAGAATTCAATCAAAGTCTTACTTCAATGATGTAACCTTTGATTCTTTACTGGTAATTTATTTCTATACGCTTATGGTCATCATTGTTTGTGCTGGTGATTATCTGCATTCTTGTAATAATTTCATCATACCATAAGGGACTGGCGGTATACACTGTTCGTCATCGTTAGATGAATCAATATATCTCTTCTCTTAATAATTGTGCGCCTCTTTCAGATGTTACTTGGAGGCGTAAGGTTTCTCTATTGGATAATACTTGGAAATAGGATGACTTAAGTGGAGAAGGCGGAAAGGCAACATACATACACGTACAACGGTGACCAAGAATCGTGAATAAAATCCTACGTATTTATTATATGTGCACTTACATATATGTATACATATGGGAATGGATCGTTCTTACTACTTCACTGCCAAGATGATGTTTTCGTTCCCAGTTAGGCGACTCGTATCGTGTACCTAGTTTTTTGATTGGTACCTGACATTTACATTACATTAGAGACTACAAGAACACTATACGTCTAACTGAGTCTCTTGACACCTGGCGTGGATATTTCGGTTACTTGATACGGTCAAACGAGTCTCAAAGGAGAATATGAGGGATCATAAGATATGAAAATAGGCGTTGTTTTCTATCTCGGGTGAAGGTATTTTCCTTGCGGCTGTGACGTGCAAATGGGAAGGATGTCACCTGGATAATTTGGAAGCTAAACCCAAAATAGATGACTCCTTGATTGGAATAAACATTAATTACTTTCCTCATCCGTTGTGTCCGGATACCCGATCGCCTTTGACAACTATATTCGATACCATGATTCCAAGCAATGTATTTGCTGCCAACCACTCGGATAAATATTTTTCTATAAAGTGTACTGAGCTCACCGGGTGTGCTGCCAGTGACTTATGCTATTCTCAGAGAATTTTCTTGTATAAAGCAAATTAGTTCATCTTTTATGGAAGAATCTGCCGGTGATAGCCTTTCCTTAAAATGGAACGTCTTACTTGATGGACGTATGTTCTTTTTTGAGCATTTGTATTTACACTCACGGGAGCATATCAACATTGACTTAAAGGAAAAGAATCACAAGGAACTGTAAATCGCACAAGAGTGCATCATAAGACCTAGTGCATAATGATGTCATTTCCTTTAGGTAAATAGGGAATTAATGCGTATTTTCCTGAATACAGGTAGTTTTAAATCCGAATATTTTGACATATTAATAAATCATGGAGACGACCCCAGCCTTCTCTGGCAGCACACCAATCTATCAACATGGGGCTACTGATTCTAAAGATACATACAGAATACAATTAACCAATCTCAGTGCTTTTGAGACAGTTGCCATAGCGTTGGCATTGTCCATTGTCCTGCTCACTTCTATCTTTGGAAACATACTAGTTTGTGTAGCCGTTGCTACGGAGGATCGTCTGCGGAAGGTAGGAAACTATTTTTTGGTCTCTCTAGCAATGGCGGATCTGCTCGTATCCATACTCGTCATGAGTTTTGCCACTGTCAACGATTTGTTAGGCCACTGGATTTTTAACCGAAACTTTTGTACCGTTTGGATCTCCTTTGATATCATGTTTAGCACTGCCTCCATTTTGAACATTTGCGCCATCAGTGTGGACAGGTACATGCACATTAAACTACCATTTAAATATTACACCTGGATGAACACCAAAACAGTGGTTGCGATGATCACATTGGTGTGGATTCTTTCGGCATTAATCTCTTTTCTACCGATTAACTTGGGTTGGCACCACGACTACCCTCTAGACGTTACTGAAATACCCACTTACCTCGTTCCCATGGCAACGCATTATCCCGGTGCCGTTCAAGATTACGAAGGCGTGATTGATGCACTGTCTAAAAATGCGACTGTCCGGTCTATCCCAATAGCTATATCGTCATCGGATAGCAGTGTTGACCCAAATATAGGTCGATCAAACGTTATTAACTCGGTGGTAGGCGACGGACACAGCACCACGCCCTCGCCAATTTTACCCACAGATTCTCCTCCCGGAGACCCCTTCATTTGCACCATGAATCTGAATGCAAGGTACGCCGTGGTTTCTTCTTTAGTTAGTTTTTTCATACCCTGCGTCATCATGTTAACTATATACGCTCTTATATTCTCCGCCGTCAGGACGCGAACGAGAAACGCCCGACGAGGTCGTTTGACTATCAAGACCGCCACTGGTGGCAAGAAAACGGCCCCCGTGTCAGAATCAGCCTACCACATAGCTAACCAGCAAGCCTTATCTGATCGAAAAGCCGCTATAACCTTAGGGATTATAATGGGAGTGTTTTTAGCTTGTTGGCTTCCATTCTTTATCTATAATATCATTTTACCAATCTTCCCAAGTTGCCCTTTTATTCCGGCTCTTTATCAAACGCTGACTTGGTTAGGGTATCTTAATAGTTGTTTAAACCCTCTCATATACAGTATCTTTAACCACGACTTTCGCGAAGCATTTAAGAGAATTCTATTTCGGAGGCTGTTATGTCGAAGTCCTCGCTCAAGACGGCCAATTTACAAACATTCTAAAGCGATGCATTCTCTCAACGGGAGAAATTCACGATACAACACACTTAACGGAAGAAAGCATTACTCGGGAACGAATCTCGTCGAATTCTACAGTAACAGTTCGACAGATACAGTCAAAGAAAAAGTTACACCAACTTAAAGGTAATCCGGAGTCCACTAAAACCAGGAGTACTTTTTTTTTATAAAGATATCAGTAATTGAAATTGGTCAGACTTGCATCAGTCATCTTTCAAACATTGTGGAGCGAGGTAAAATGTATACGTAATATTTTATCAGACTGATAATTAAAATCATTATATTCAAAGGATATGAATTTATAAAAAATTTTTAGAATGATAAATAGTGGTTTATAACTAACCGTTTGGTTGAATTTAAAGTATTTTTCTGAAAATACCATGACAGAGTCACTTTGACTTTGTTTCCTTTGTAATTTACAAATTGCTCATATACAGCGAAAGGTGACACACGTTCACTTTATACAAATTTCAGCTTTCAAGACAGTGGTAAAATGTTTTACACAATG
>VJOZ01107939.1:848-12038 GCA_009801055.1 Stichopus horrens | reverse complement strand
TACCATCTGATATATATCTTACAACGTTATAGTAATAATCATATACAGCAATTTTACAAATCTCTTTTGTACACAAGCTCATCAGTGGAATGCGCTAATATTTCTTTCTTTCTTTCTTTTTTGACATTTCCATTCTTGAAACAATAAACAAAGGATGGAAAATAAATATACAGAAAAACTTTTTGTATGAAAAACAAAAATAAAAGAAAAAAGGAAAAGCTAAGATTAAGAAATATGATAATTGCATTGGTTGAACAAGAGACACTCACAAAGAGAGAGCTTCTAAAGCAATTATAGAACTTAAAGGAAATAATTCAAAATTGCACACTACTGGATTCTTTGGAAATCTACAACTATGGCATAATTACGTGCTTCTTACAAACCAACACGGTTTAAAGCTATGGCAGTCGTGAATATGCATACTTCATTTATATATTTACAAAAGTCTGGCAGAAATTACTTTATTTTGCTTCTTAAAAAAGAGATAAGGAAAAATAAAAAGGCTATTTGAACAAAGATAAGCAGTTTTGAAAAACACAAAGAGGTGTGTGATGGGTATGGCAACGAAGCTGGTTTTATGGCAAGGTGATGTCAAACATGCACATGGATATTTAAAACCTAACAACCATGGATAGCATTCTGAAGACAAACCTTCAATATTTTAGTTTGGAAGAAATTACTCATTTAAACTTTTTTAACATAGTACAGGCATACTGCTCAATTGGTCAAAGTGTGTGAAATGTTAATCAAATATGTGTTCCTTTTACTAAATTTCCCCAGCAACTGCTCTTAAAAAGTGATCTTTGCTTTTTGCAGGTAAGGAATACAGAAAGCCAAATGAATAATTTAACACCAGCTAATGAATAATTTAGCATCAGCTAATGAATTATTCAAGACATTTTAGTGGCGTTATCCCCAAACAGATCAGAAAAACATGCCCCACTTTGGTTTGCACCGCAACAGCCGGACCCAAAAGAGGTAATCAAATATTGCGGAACTGATTTGCTCATAACGATCAGTCTCCGACAATAAATTAAGGTTTACTGTATTCCTGCCATTGAAAATGCAACCAACAATCTGGTTCAATGAAACCACTAATATTTGAAATGTCTGAGCCTTTTAAATGTGACTTCAAATGTGAAAAAAAAAATGATTCTTTCATCTGACATGATTTATTTTATCTTGGAAGGGGGTGGGGGAGAATAGTAAGGTGCTATGAACTTCTGCTGGCTGAATCTAATCACAACATAAACAAGTTTAATGTACCATAAAATCACTGCTAATATTAAGTAGATACAACTAGTCATAAAGCACTTAGCGGTTTACTGTGTGAACAGCAATATAGTGGATAAATACATGCTGACATGTTTTCCACTGTGAAAAGAAAAAGAAGTGAAATTAAAATGCTCTTGAAATTAGGTTAAAAAAAAAGCAAGAGTAAGAATAACAATGAACAAGTGAAATGTAATTATTACACAGAAACATAACAGAAACCATTTGAAAATATTATTTGCACTGGGTGTCCAATAAACGATGTCAAGTTACTTGGATCCAAAGTTTCATTAACATACATGGTAGGTGGAACAAATTTCGGCACGTGTACCTAACGACGCCTGAACGTCATGCCAATCGTAGGATACATTTTGGGTTCGAAGCAAAGTGGAAGAGACTGCAGACAACAACGGGTGGAGAACATTTCTAACCTTCTCTGGCGAGCATAGGGTTTAGTAATACCAGCCCATTCCCACAAATATAATTCCCCAAGAAACACATAACACAGCATAAAATTTGCTCTATCACCTATCTTAGTTCTTTGTCAGAGTTTTCAGGGAATAGACATTTGTGGAAAAGATCACCTGTCACAAAATCTGAAAGAGAACTATGCATTCATCTTCCAGATATTTGAATATGAAAATTGTCTCAACATTTTTGTTGGCCCTACAAAATTCAGACTCTGCAAGAAAGCCTAGCCATCAATCACTGTTACTTGAAATCAAACAGACCAATGGGAATGGAAATGAATAATCATGATTGCAAACATAGGATTTAGACAATGTTTTTTGGGGGCTATATTTGACTTTCAATGGCAAAATATGACAAATTGTCAACTCATATTCAAGCTTTGAGTTGAAAAGTCCATATCCTCCAAAGGAAACTTTTGCTTCACGAATCTTTGTCTTGTCTGAAGGAAGCGAGAGAAAGAGGAAAGGTAGTTAAAGAATGTCTTATGACAAAGGCTCGGAAAAATGAAGAGCATTTGATTGACGTACTTTTTAATATGTGGAATAAAGTTGATACAAAGTTGTAGAGGTTACAATCATCATTACTGTTATAACTGACACAGGATATTTCAACGCAAAACATCCCCTCGACCCTGATACATGTTTATATATGAGTTGTTTCTGTCCAAAGCAGACAAAAAGGAAAATGAGAGGGAACAGTCATCTGATGGAGATCACTTTGAGTAAGTTTCATGACATCGGGCAAAAACCAAAGTAAACGGCTGCGTTTTGACAGAAACGCACAGTAAATTCCTTATGTGTGAGCCTTTAATAAGGTTTTTTAACTTGAAGCAGGAAAAGAGAATGACTGGTCAAAGGAAATAGACGTTACGTGTACATCGGCACAATTTCTGTACAAATCTGCATCAAGGAGCATTTCTTAAGCTTTCCTCCCACGGCAGGCTGTTGGAAATAAAATGTAGGGAATGTACCGGCTGCCCCTCTTCAACAATCAGTACGACAGGGAGGTGGATGGTTAATCAAGGACTAACTGGCAAAACGTAGGAGAGACATAAAGCTTTAAATATTAATTAGTCACTGAGAAAGATTTCAAAATGAAGGTACAAAAAGGCAAACAAAAGGATAAACTTTGGCTGAAAAATATTTCACAAATTTTAGGAATGTTTTGTCCCTAAAGGGATCCATCCATCATTGAATGGATTCATATAAAAATTTAAACAACAAAAAATAAAAAAACAAAAACAAAAGAGGAACATAGAAGCAAACTTAGATCTGATGAAATATTAAATATTCAAAAGAAAAAAGTGTATCTCTCACAAACCAAATGGATGATAGATCATTTTTTTTTTTCATAATAGTTTGCTCTGACAGATGGCATTTGTTTACTCTACACACTTGAAAGAAAATATTTACAATCATCAATTGATAGTACATAAAGTCAGTTGGAAGTTACGGTTTGTTTTGCTTAATTTTATATTTAGTTTTGTTTAATTTGTCAGTATTCATTCTTTCAACACAGTCTTCCCTTTCTTTGGATGAACAGTGGCACACAACACAAACATAGACTGATTTCTAACAAGTCACTATCTTGTTTCCTTTTCCAAAAGAACTATCAAAAGCATTGCCCCTCTTACTCAATGGTTGGGATGAGTGAATATTCAACAGACATAAATAACTAATATATCAACTCATCAGTTGCAAATATTCTGCAAGCGTAACACTTTGTTTGCATCTGATTAACGAGTATTTGACAGCTGTCAAAGCCACTGCAAAATCTTCGGATAAGATGTATCAAACGACTGCCATGTCATTAATGCAAATTCAAACATGGTTTTTTACCCAATAGAATGGTTAATGGACTTTGAATGGTACTTAACTAATGAATATTCACAAGTAGTTAATCACTCCTGTTCTTCTCTCACTGGATGTACATTTACATGTAATGTTTACTTCGGCTAGCCACCAAACCCACATTTTGTTTCGTTAGGTTCCACATTTGTGTGTGTCGAGACATTTTTATCATACCTGGTAGACCTGACGAGGTTTAATGTTATGGTCAGAGACATTAGGAAAGGTTAGGGAATGCAAGCCTTAAGACTTGTCAAAATGCATNNATGGTTTCATTGGCTGTTTTTTATGTAAGTGTGCACCAGGGCTTGCACATTTCAAAAGCTGTCAAAGTCATAAATTTAATCTTTGACAGGTGTAAGTAAAATGCACCAGCAATGCTTTAAGTCCTAATGCATTGAACCGCCCTACCTCTCAAATACTGTTTGGTATGGGTATTTAAATTTTCATATTGGCATATTATTAATAGGACTATTATTAATAGGACTCAAACCAACAAAGAATACCATCTGTGTAATAAAGCAAAAATGAAAGACAGCAATAAGAAAAGATATATATTAGCCCACAGAATTTTTATCTTACATGTTTCATTCCACAAGCTGTAAATAGGGAAAACTGCTCTGTTTAGTTTTTTTTCTTAATATTTTCTTTTCTTGTAGAGACTTTGGTATGCAACCAAAACCAGTTTTAGTTTTCAGAATAATTTTTGTTGTAACGCAGAAGGGGAAACTCTTCAGTCACTTGGCGTACAAAAGCAAAGATGCACTTTGAAGGTGTGTCAGGATAAACAGTATTGACATGAGCGACAGAAAATAATCCAGAAAGACTGAAATATGTTCCCCAGTGTTAGCAGTGAAAAGTTATGTTTTGTTGAACTTAAATCTCGTATCTGACAGACAAATGCAAGGAGAGCCCGAAAGAGTACTCGTTTGGCAACTCTTTTAGAAAGTTAAATGAAGTACAACAAATCAAGCTTATGAATTTGGATCTGGTATTATAAATCAGAAAAAAATTCTCCCCACTTCTGCAGTTCTATTAATACTGCCATCGTCATTGCTGTCATAAAGCATGGTGCAAGCTGAGATGGTCCCTCAATATCAACGACAAGATCTCAACTTGGTTTACATTGTATAATTTATCATTAGCATTTGCTTTATGACTGTCCATGTTTTTTAACATGTAGCATCCGAGTCACAAACGTCACGCACCGGCCAGCACAGCGTGATGATGTAAAAAGAAGCTTCGGCTCTGTCGCCAAGGGACCTCACGGCGGAAAAGAATTGCACTTTCCGTCATGTGGATTGACTTACGTACTCATAGTTTGCGGTATTTCCGAGATGCTATCTACTGGAAAGGTAAATGAACAAATCAAACGGGGCTGCAACTGGGTAAAGCAAGAAAGAAAATAACAGACAGAGGAGAGGAATGATCGGATGTATCCATTGGAAGAGATGAGAAACAGGAACACGCATTCTGCCGAATAATAAATCTGCTAGATTTTTTTCAGTTTCCTCCGTATAAGCACTGTGCCTCTATTGGTCAGAAGTGAGAGTGATGCAGTACCATGGCAACCATCATGCTCAGTGTGTTCACTCAATCATAGGCTCAACCATTTTCTGATCAACTTCGAACAACTTGCTTCAGTGGTTGCATTGCGACTCTTCCCTTCGGTGAAGAGGGGTATGGGAACTGTCATTGCAAGAGTGCTTCCCTGTACTCTGTCCCGGTTGGTTCAGAATAATTCATATGCTTTTAGAGAACAAATGAGAATATACACGAACCAGAGGAACCCCAAGAAGACGCCGGATCCTATCTTAGGGATCTTGGCGCCACCAAGCTCACCACCAAGGACCTGAGAAAATGGAAAGACACAGAACAATTCATTTGCAAACATTCAGTCACAGAGATCACACAGAAAAACCTGACACCAGCTATGAACAACGGCGCCGTACAGAGAGTGCGATGGTGCAAAAAGCCCAAATTTTTTAAAGTGTAACATTTCCACTGACTGAAAAGGGGGGAATGATGAAGAGGAGGGGTCCCCCTTTCCCTTTTCAGAAGCGTGGACGTAAATAATACTGAGATTCAAAATGGTGCAATCTGTGACTAGTTTTTTGATTGTGTAGAATGGTAGGATGTATTCTATTGCCACAAATTTTACATTTGCAAACTCGATCATTCAACNNGTGGGGGGCACACCAGTGACTATGGGATGGAAATGCATAGCGAAGGGGGAAAAACTCGGTTGAGAGAACAAAGATGAAAAGTGAGAAAAAAGTTCACAATGAAAACAAACTTGTAAAGCTCACCTTTCTTCTGACAATCAACAACATTATGCAGATTGTTCCAAAGGATGCAAAGAGGATCACTGCTAGGTCTAAGTTATCAGTCTTTATCTCCAGCTTATTCCCAGTGAAGCCACGAACTGTGACCGTTAACACCCACGGTAACCCCAGACCAAGAAACACATTGACACTATTGCTACCTGTCATGAAAAAAAAAAGAGACAAGTATTCACCAGTGGTAGAGGTTTACCTAGTTGGATACTGACCAAATATTCAATCATCAAAGAATAGTTGATGGGAAACCACTTGCTCATGGGAGAAAATCTGCATAGGAAGCAAATGGGGGGTTATAATAAAATGTACTTCAGACAGAGCTACAATGTACAAACATACCACAGAACATAAGTTCATTGCCAATAGTAAAACATGATAGTCAAACAATACAATCCTTCAAAAAGCCATGGGCTTGGTGCATTTGGGATGCACCTTCGTTTTGAGGATCCACAGGGGGACTGAGACCCAGGTCCTCTTAGGTATAGTCATGAGTCACCACAATTAGACCACAGAAATCTCTAATAGAAACACGGCAACATTGCTTTTCATCCCAAACGAAACACTCAACAGCAGATGACGCTTCAGAAAGAATACTGTTTTTGTGTAAATGTCGGAACCTACTCCAAAAATACAGAGCTGTTGTCAGTCATAAGTTTGCAACTTGAACTTAATTCATTTCAGTTAGTGAGCTGTACTAATATTTTCTCGTAGTCTCTAATAGAACCCACACCCCCTCCTTGCGTATGAATGCAGGTAGAATTATTTCCACATTTCATCAGCAAGACGTCTAATGACCCTCCGCTCATTCCAACATTGCTTGAGAGCTGTACACTGGGCAAAGTCTGGCTTCATAAACTTAAGTCCTGCACTGTTAAACATGTATGGAATTTACATTTTCTTTGTTTTTGCAGACAGGAGATTTTCATTTCAGAACAGAAAATCCTCTCACATTACTACACACTTATCTATTACCCTTTCTCTGCTTTTCTATCATTCAGTGCTGTTAAACATCTGCAAAATCACAAGATATGTAGAGATATGTGGTCAGCTACTAGATAGACTTGAAAACCTTACAAATTGCAAATATTTGGTGGGAGTATTGACTCTAAATTGACAAACTTCAAACTGTAATTTGTCAAACTGCATGTAGTAGCACCTCCCTGCTGATTCACTGGAGAATACTCTGTGATTGGGAAAGAGTTCTTTCATTCTGCTGTAATGACGGGATCAAGAAAAAATATGACATGCTGATGCATCTTTAACATATGAATGCAGTATGAAAAGTGAGTGATCTATTTACAAAGTAAAACATGTAAGAGGAAACACAATCTGTTAGTTCAAGTCACAATTTTGAGCAGTCCTGTGGGAATCATTTGATGCTTTCAACTGGAATAAAAACAGGGGAACATAGCGGCTTGCTTTGCACGAAACCACTTCCAGGGTAAGGAAATTATGAATTGGGAGCAAGTTACTTTAGTAACACTGATTGTTGTACCAGTGATACTTGTGCTACCACAAAGGAAGGAACTTGAACATATGCTGTTTGTATCACAAATATTTAAAAAAAAATGCACATGCTTGAAAGTTGAGAGCTACCAAAATCTGGAAAGCAAAAAAGAAGGGTTGCAACTAAAACCCTGCCACAAATGACCCGTACCTGTTATGTTGCCAATAGCAGCATCAGCGTTCTGGTCCTGTATGGCAGCGGTCCTGCTTGCAAATGTATCCGGTACGCTAGTACCTAAGGCAACGATCGTGATTCCCGCCACGGCTGGCTTGAGGTATAATACACACCCGAGTAAATTACCAAGCTGCCGATCAATTGCAAGAAATATTTCATGGTAAAGAAACGATGCCACATGGATGATTTAAACATTAATTCCAATCATGCTAATGAAGGAAAACTGTGCATGTTTTTTGGCCTTTCTGTATTTCTTCAGTTTTGCTTTGCTAACCGGGCGACGCTGGCCTCGGGGGAAATGATATCTTAAAGAGATTTGAAGCTGCTAATTGGATTTCATGCAACCTTGAAGCCAAATTTCAAAACCAATCAGCATTCACAAACAAGCTGCTTGTTGCTCATCGTCGTCACAAAGCCTTCTCTCCCAGGACTTGTAGGTAATTATATCAATATCTGGGAGTATTAAGACAGACTTAAAAATAAATGAAAAATACTTGGAATAGAGTTCTCTACTTTTAAGGTCTCCTCTGCAAAAAGACCAAAACAAAAATAATGATTGCAGGGATTTTGAGTAATATTTCCATTTGCTAGGCTCCAAAGTCTCTTTTTTTTATGACTTGGGATGGGAGAGATTATGCAAGGGCATGATGTGAATATAAGACTTGCACAGCCAAAATCACAAAAATGGAAAATGAAATTTTACCTCTTGCACAATTAAAGTTAGAATACCAATGAACACAATAGAAAGGACAAATGCAGGCCAACCTCCTCCAAGCTTTCTGTAAAGAGAGAGAGAGAATTTACAGCATATTAGAAAGTTCATAACAGCAGGTTGTTTGGTAGGCTGTAATTTCTTCATTTAGTCATCATTATCTGTGAATACACAACTTCAGATTAAAAAGACTGATGGCCTCTCATTAAAGGAGTTTGTGACATATTAAACATGAGCAATGTTTTCCATTGGATAAAAGGTGAGGATCAAATGTCTCTAAACTATAACAGAATGTACACACAGAGCTCAGGAGGCCACAATGCATCCATAAAAGTCAAAAGGCTAAGACACATCCATACAACTCACAGGACCAGGAAGCACCCATAAAAACACCCAAGGCCAGAATGAAAACATTGAACTTAGCAGGACCGATGGGATGCACCCACGGAAGAAACAAAGACAGAATGCATCTACGATACTCATGAGGCCAGAGAGCAACCATGGAACTCACAAAGCATGGATGCGACTATGGAACTCACAAGGCCAGGATTCACCACCCATGGAACCATGCCAGATCAGATTCCCAGTGTCAGGTGGGGGTGGTGGGGGGCTGCACCTATCCATCAGAAGTGTGACAATGAGACATGCACTTCAAACTGCTTTTACTTTAAATCTCTTTGACTTGTGAGACATGTATCCTAAGTTTAATGTGTGACATATGACAGGAAGAATCAAGTCACTGCTTTCAACTACTTTTGGCAATTTGGCCAATATATGAGACCAAAGTGATACCTACGGCGGCGCCGTGGCAACCGCCTCCATTGACTTTGCCGCTTAGTCCAGTTGCAATTTGTAAAAATGGTCATTCATGCTCAGAGATTGATCACAGGTAACAGATTATTATTAAACCAGTTTCACAGCTGCATCAAGTCTGTCCCTTTCCTTCGTGGGATGGAAAGATCCAAGAGACTACTACTCTTAAAAAAAAAAGAAAAAAAAANNTAAAAAAAAAAAAAAGACTCTAACTTGTCATATTGCTTTGACTATTCAAATATTGGATTTTTGCTGAGGCCAACAAACTTCTGCACTTGGTTCAGTGACATGTTTGGCAATCAAACAGAAAGATTCATCCCGAAACATCAAATCTCTGATGTCTCGCTACCCTCAAGACCTTGGTACTCAGAAAAAAGCATCTCAAGTTAAAGAATAGCATTCAGTTTTCCAACTAACGGTTACGATTAAACATCACAGTGAACCCTTACATGTATGAATGATGAATGCAACTTCAATTCAGTGCAACCCTCCCCCCCCTTCTCTACCTTCAGGAATATCGAGCAGGTAAATGGAGATGTAGATTAAATTGCCTTTCACGCCAGACTTCCGACCAGCTCTTAAAAGCTCCAGTGAACAGATTCTCGACAAACAGACAATGATTCATCAGGGGTGGTCAACCAGAGGCTGTTGAGGACTAAAGATGATGATGAATTAACACAGAAAGTCAGCTGAGGTAGCTAGGAGTGTGAGACAATAAGCAAAACTGCACTGGGGGAAAAAGTCTATAAACTACTGCAATAGCTTGGAACAAAGTGACTTACTTTGGTGGTATCAAGGAAAAAAGGACTTTCCAAAAGAATGCGACAAAATGCATAATGCAGTCGATGGCAGCTGGCTTGATCGGCTTGCCATTTTCATCGAAGTCTCCACCGACTGTCATGGCACTGAAAAGAGAAATGAAGAAAGAAACAGCAAATAGATGATACTTCCATTTCTTAAGGAACAGACAAGATTTTCTTCCTCTCAAGTGAAGGAAACATTTAATGAGGTTTTTTTTCTACTCCTGTCAAAGATGCTCACATCTTAAAGTCAATGTTCAATTTGTTTGCAGAGAGCCTCTCTGTTTTTTGAGAAGAACATTATGAAAGTTACGTACAAGAAGCTTTTTGAAAGTCATCCTGAACAGCGACGGCAGCCCTGCAGGACACATCGGGCTCAAAACTTTGATTGTTCGAGAACAGGTGACGGATCGTTCTAAGCTTTACACGTGAAATCTAGTCATACTCATTTAGAAGCAAAGACATTCCATCCTACAATACTGAAACACCAAACAGTAGACTGTCATTATTGATTTCAATGATAAATCGGAGATTGAGGGATATCCCTACTTTATCTCGTAGTCATCCAGAGCTTCAATTACATTGATTCTATTACTGACAAAAGTGACCTCGATATCATGCAGCATACTTTTACATGAGTTCCATTAAACTCTCTCTTCTGAAACTAAAAGGAGCATTGGTTATGGCCAGGTAGGTTCAAAAGAAATTAGCAACACAAAGCCAGCTGCCAAAGATTATGAGTGGGATGTGAATTTACAGTCAAACACTGGTCTGAAAATTGTACTTACTTGAAAAAAAAAAAACCTAATGCAATGCACAAATGCATTGCGGTTTCAATTAATTCATCATGAGGAATTATTTACATGAATCTTACTTCTTGAGATATTGTGTATGTAAGATTTTCACTATTTGACC
Organism: Stichopus horrens; assembly: GCA_009801055.1. Lineage (NCBI taxonomy): Eukaryota > Metazoa > Echinodermata > Holothuroidea > Aspidochirotida > Stichopodidae > Stichopus > Stichopus horrens. The sequence goes on along the minus strand of VJOZ01107939.1, from coordinate 1,188 downwards.
CTTGTTGACCCTAAACAACCTTTGACTTAAACCAAAATGATAGGCGACTTATGCTTCATAAGGTACATTCACATACCAATATGACATTTATGTGCAAGTTTTACCTAGTGAGATATTGTTCTTTGAAAGTTTTCATTTGACCTCCACCATTGACCTCCACCACAAACAATGTGCTTCTTGCGCCCAATAAGACTCACCCACCCACTGAATATGAGATTTGTACAAGCTTCCCATCTTGAGATATCATGTTTACAAGGTTTTCACTATTTGATCAGTGTTTAATCATAAATGACCTGTGACCTCCACCAAAACCAAAAGGCTTTTTGTCCTTAATAAGGTA
>VJOZ01107686.1:178-17940 GCA_009801055.1 Stichopus horrens | reverse complement strand
CAGACAGACAGATGGACAGACAGAGACAAAGGGACAGATAATCAAACACATGCACCTACAAGATGAATGAACAGAGACTATACGTAAAGCAGAATACAGAGTAGCTGTGAGAAAGAATCAACACACATTTCACTGCAGTATTTAATACTCAAAATGATTTACGGGCAGAGGATGGAAACATGGACACAATTTTGACTGGAAATCCCTCCAGGGCGCTGACATAAAACACAAATAATATTAAAACATCGCTTGAATGTGTCTCTCATTTTTAAGAGGTGTGTTATCCGCAAATGAAGGTATCTTTTTTTTTCTCCCTTTTATCTGCCTTAGGTCAGAATGTTTGTGTAGAGTCAGATGTTTGTAACCCTCGCAATACGTATCAATTTTGGAGGAATTTTCAGCACAGAGAAATTACCTTTAAGGCGGGGGGGGGGNNTTTGGTTCATTTAGACTGTTATATGTACAGTAACATATAATTTTGTTAAAATGTTGGAATACAGGGGAAATACGGAGGTATCAGCCAATTTTTAAAAAACACGGAATTCCGTATTAATGTGGAAAACTTACATCCCTGTATCTTTGGAGGGTGGGGGTCCTGAACACAAAATAATGTAGGGACAACCTTTGACTATATTTCTCAACAAGACTACAGTGGTGCAAGTCACAAAATGAAGGCAAAGGATGTGGTCACTTTCACCCACTCAAAATTAACTCACAGAGATTTCCTTTTCATGTAAAACAATGTAACTATGGGGGTTTCCCCTTTTTGTGGTCCACGTTAACCCTTGACCGTTGGAGAAATACCGCAGTGAAAAATATGTTGGCCTTATCAGGACTATTTTATCAGCCTTCCAAATATTTCATCTAAGCTGCTGTTGTGGCATACTCTCCCACAAATATAGAAATAACATTCAAAAGGAGAAAAGATAAAAGATTAGGAAAACAAATGCAATCATTTACAGTCTCAAAAAAGGAAAAAAAATATCTGTGAATGTCAAGATGGTATTTCATCAGCTTTCTTTAGATTTTTTTTTGATAACCAAATATAAATTTTGTATCCTCATTTATATATATCGACCGAACTGAACAAGGTACATTTTTTTTTTCCACTTTCGTGAAATTCTGTGGTTAACAGATGTATCAAAAAGCGGCTGAGGGCCAGGATTCGACCAAGGTCGCGTTGAAGTTTTAGAAGATACATCTAACGAACAGCCGCTAATCCCAAATGCTGTCCCGGATGAGCTAGACTGGATGCTAAACTTTGAAGGCTGACAGACAGCTTTAAAAGAAAGCAACTGGAATGTTTATAACGTCGACAGTTCTTACAAAAGGACATAGAAATGATGAGATTTTTTTTTTTGGCCTATTTGAAGGTGACGATACCGCATTCCACAAGAAAGCACAGACGTTCCAAGTTCAGTTTTTTTCCAAAGGGGAAAATTTCCCCACTTTTCTTTTTTAAGGTGAGAAGTTCCAGTTCAAGACGAGAAGAAGGGCGAGATCAATGCCAAAAACCTCATAAACCTCAGGGATTTCAACCTGATAAATACAATTTAACGTACCTTTGTGGAGACCATTATGTCCTCAAAAGTTAGAGACAACACAAACGTCACCAGGAAACTAACTGTCTCAGTTTATCATAAACTTCACATCACCGGTAATTTACTTGGCTCCCCAATTTTACATTGTTTAATGCAATTATGACTTAATTAATATTCATCATTAAAAATGAAAAAATGGAATTTTAGCAAGAAAATTCTGAACATTTTCGTGTTCAAGATTGCAACAAACACACAAAATGAAATGTCACTGAAAAATGAAACCATGAGGAGAGTAGATGCAGACATTCCTAAGTCACAGCAAACAAAAGCTGCCACGTACCTAAATACCTAAACATCAAAACATACCTGAACCTACTGGAGTCTCCACTAGTAAATAGCCACAAAAAAAGAGCATTACACACGTCAGTGAAAGGCACTACCCAACGACACTGACGAAAGATCTGCGACGTCTTTCAACCTTTGCATGAAATTAAGAAAAGTTATCTCCAAACGACTCACTCCCCTAGGTACACCGCATCAAGCTAAAGAAAACACATGAGTAGACTTGACAGCCATTGAACTTTTAACGAGAAAGGGTACAGCCGTTGATCGATGACTGAAATGGTTTACCTGGAGATGTCGCATCTTCCAGATGTGCACATATTTTCGAGGATGTTGAGGACAAGTAATTCAAACCGGTTTGTAGGATCTGATATTTCCGGTCTTTCTACAGGTTTTTTTTTCCCCTTGGTAAGGATCATCTGTTCCTAGTGACCTATATTTTACTAAACTAACAAACCTCTGATGCACAGCTTAGATTCACTGAGAGATGCAACACGTTGGTAAAGCCCCCATAATGGCGTCTTCCAAGTAGATGAGTCTGTCAACCTGTGTGTGTGTGGGTCAAAAACAAGGGCAGAAGGAAATCTGATCCTGTTGTGATACTGCGACACTGAATTACCCAGCATTAGTCCAAACATTCCTCGGAATTTCCTTGTTTTCCACCTGCTGAAATCCTCAGATTAGGAGGTAATATTTCTCAATGGGTTTGATTATACTTTTTAACCTTTGACATGACTGCCACTAAAATGGAGGAAATGAGCGGTTTGAATGATTTCAACAGATAAATTCCGCGAAGAATCAATGCCTGCTTTCGTGGATTCAAAATGGACTCCCAAAACATTACTTGCAATGGTTTTTCAATCCTACTGATGGCTTCCAAGTTAAGTCAATACATATTCCAAGCAGACTTTGGGTAGTATGCTACTGACGCTGCCAATGGAATCTATCAGTCTCCCCCCCCCAACCAATGCGTCCACCACACGACCAGAAACAGTCTAAATAAAGGTTATTCCAAGGTAAGGCATGGAAACTGTAAACATTTTAAACACTGATGTCCCCCCCAAAAAAAATAACAGATCATACATTTTGCACATACAAGCACCTGCCCATGTTGCCCTCAGTGTTAAAAGTACTTGTAGATGTGTCTATGGTTTGCTACTGTTAACACATTTTCTGCATGCCCCAATGCTCCATGATTCTTTCTCTCCATGCACTGTAAATTGAAAATGTTTAATAAGTGATGAACCGCTAAGAACGGATCCAACAGAATTTCAAATGATGAAGACAGGGAGATTCGCTTTGTGCAGATGAACACCATGAATCAGCACAATTTGACAGAAGACTTGAAGCAAGTCTACTATAAGTAATACTCCCATGGTTCACACACACACACCAGTTAATAATGTTTTGTGGTACATGCAATCTTGATAAAAACCTCATTTGTGAAGATATAACATTTCTTTCAAAAATTACACACGATACAGTATATTACATTACATAGCATGATTACACCTCCTTCAAATCTGATTGCCAAAATTCCTGAACAAGAAAAAGAAGTGCCGAGAAAAAAGAAAGAAAGAGTTATACCAAGAACCAAATCGATCTAGCCATGTGCATGGTCAACAGAAGACTGATGCATATCTCACATGCTATGGCCCACTATAGAAAGCGGAGTTTTACTATTATGGACATTTTGCTACATAGGCCTACTTGCAACTGTATAATGCCTACATTTACAGCTTGGACAATGGGTGCACGTGATAAAACTCCACTGGACTTATCTTTACAGTACCACTGCACACAGGGTTCCTGCACTTCCTAGGGAATAAAATTTTCATTACAGTTCCATGACTTTCCCGGGACCAAATTACAAATTTCCATGACCTTCCTGCTGACATTTTACATTCAAATCAATACAAAGTGAAGAGAATAATTAATTTTTGATATTATCGGTTAATACAAATTGATCTTACAAGAAAGAAACCATGTCGCTTTGCCAAAATTTCCCATGACTCCTCCAGGACTGCACACAAATTCATTGAATTCCAAAACTTTTCCAGGCCTCGAAATATCTTTTCAAATTTAATGATTTCTCCAGGTTTTCCATGACCACTGGAATGCATTGCATGCATGAAACCATGAAACCACCGTCATTGGACTTGCATAAAAATTTCCTTTCTTTCTCCAGAGGAGCACCCAACAAAGCTTTGGTGGGTAGATATTTTATGCAACACAACCTTCATGTGACAGTGGAGAAAAGAAGAAAAAAATCACAATCCATTGCTGGATTTCAATCTGATGCCACGGGAGGGGGAGATCAGCTTAATGTAACATAAAACCCTAGCATCCCTTTCAGTGCTGAGAGATTGTTCACAGTCGCGACGCTGAAAATGGTCTTCTCTGTTTGATAAACTACTTCACAAAGTCATACCGCGGAGTGGGAAAAAAAAATCAGATATAACGTCCACACGATAACAGCAGTTGTCTCTGCTCATTTAAAGCACATATCAGAGTTTGGAGTCTATGAATTTATTCTCCTTTTATGAAACTTGGATTATTGTAATTTGTCTTGCTGAATACGGTTAATAATTTCCACAAATATTTCACACCATAAACTATCCTAGTTATGCAGTACTTAGATTGTAACTGTGTTGGCATGGAACCTTAGCACAACTGGGCCGAACTTTTTCATCAGAAACAGTACGAATTAAAGAAATCGTGTACGATGCAGCAGAGGGCCCTTTGCTTTGCCATTTTTCATCTTTCAGGAGATGCACCAGTGGCTTTCCTTGCGAATTGTGAATCTGTCTGATAATTTGCCAAAATATACATTGCATTGTGATGAGGTGTTCTGCTAACTAATATGTTATAAATGAAATGCAGCTTTTGCTTCAACATGAAGTGAAACTGATTACTGATATCTCAAGTGCTGCCAGCGAGCACCTTCGCGAAACGTCACCAAAACCCTGTTGTAAGCAGGAATGTGAGTACTGTCTCTTTTGAAAATTAATTATCAAAATCATGGACACTTTTGAAAAAGAATTATCGATGGGAGAGGGATGATTACAGGCTGCATCTTTATCAGTACTGACTTTTATACGTTAATTTTGCTGTTGTTATGTTACAGTATTACCACAGGCTATTTTTGTGTCATTCTTCAAATTATTGCCACTTGGACAAACTTAAGGCCAAAAAAAAAAATTCAATTTAAGGGTGATTGATTGAAGGCTACCTACCAGTACTGAAAGAAGCAAAACTTGATTTTTAGAAGTTTGTTTGTTGATATGAGCACAAATGTAACTGTGGAAAACAGGATTGGCACTAACAGGGGAACAGAAGATTAAAGTGATATTTACTTCCAAATTTCTAGCAATGATGTCCTTTTTGCCTGAAAAAAAAAGTGCCCTTACTACACAAACTAAGATTTTTTTCAGAGTGCCAATTAAAACATCTTCTAATGTAATCTTAAAACAAGTACATTGTGAGGATCATTTTTAAGTCGTGCGATAAAAAGTTTTCTTCATTGGCTAAGAACTCTCGAAAATCAAAAGGATAATGTGGTGTTTTTTCTTATGTTTAATTGTTAAAGTCATCTCTGAGGGAGCAAAAATTTACAAAGTAGACTCGACAGCTGAGTCTAACAGAAAGAGAAAAAAAGCTAAGTTGTATGCATCAAATCCAATGACTGCATAATAATAAAAATAAAAGATACCCCATAGGAGAAAGGACGCTTCTGCAGACTTGAAGCGAAGTTCACGAACGAAAACAGCTCACCCAAGAAAACAGCCAAGATTTACAAGGTACTTGGAATAGCAACAGAAAATACATTGCTTTGAACACATTGACTTGGTTCAGAAAACTATTTAAATTTAAAAGAGCAATACTACAGACTAATTCTAAAATCCTTTCCAAGGTCCATATTTTTTTTTTTTCATTGGCTCAAACCTTCAATGTTCGAGTGACACTACTGGAGTGCTGTCGGTTGACTTGTTACTATGGTAATAGACCATCACAGTGAGGTGACATTTGGCACAAAATACAAGTTAAAACATTAAGAGCATACAAAAGAAGAAAACAGCAGCTGCATATTTATCTAAAAAGAGGTTAAAAAGGGTAAGAAAAAGAAGATAATAAAAAGAAACCTCAGAAAGATTAGATCTATCCCTCTTGCGATTTCTTCGTTTAGTATTCAAGTGACTTTTCCTTCAAACGAGATAGCTTGCGACGGAGAGGGATTTGCTCGCTGGAGGATGCTCTCCAAGGCTGACGTGGACAGGATCTTCTTCTCCTTTGGTGTGAATGTTTAAAAGAGTGATTCTGGATAAAGAAACAAAAATGTTGATCTTCGTAAGAATCCTTGTGATACTTTATCAAACAAAAATCAGGACATCATGGATAAAACTAATAACTGCTTTCTCAAAAGGAACTGGTTCAAATCATAGTTTCATGGCACTTTGCAAAGAGATGCATCGGACATCTAATCCAGGCCAGAAGTTTGCTATCATTTTTCCACATTTTTAAGGTGAAAATAAAAACGGGTCATCTCAGAAGTCATTTCTGAATGTAATTAACACACAACATATTTCTGACAGTGTAGTTCATGGGTTTTGAACTTCTTTTCATTTGATGTCAAGTTGTAAAAAGAAACTTAGAAACAAGAAATTGTATCCTATCATAGCTGATAGGTAAACCTTAATGACATCTTTACATTGCTGCTTTGTTTTTAACTGCTAAAAAAGCAAACTAGGACAATGGTTTCACCAATCTTGGGAGTCACTTTCTGTTTTAGATGTTAACATCCAAGATTTAGACACAGCAGAAATTAGGAGCAGGGCTGGCTGTATTGATAGGCTGATATTAATTCAACAACTTCAATCATATTTAAAGAAATCACAAATAATGCTGGTGACCTCACATTGACTGCATTTTCCTTATTAATGTTGTGGTTTTTTTGTATCGACATGACTTGATCATTTTAAAGTCATGTGTTGATGTTGTGTGACAATAACGGAATATTTGCAGGTCTACGTTACTGTATCTTGTGTGAAAATTAAAGACGGCGTGACGTCTCGTTTTGGATTTTACCATGGAAGAAAAATTTGATTTCACAAATGGGAGAAGGGCAGCCGAGAAGTCCTCCGGAATCTTGAATATGATGATGAACCTCTGTTACATCATAGGAACATGGTATGTTGGCATTACATCATCTTTTAGGTTGTAACATTCACCTACCTACTACAAAAATGTGTTCATTCACCTGCCTGATACATAAATGTAACATTCACCTACCTAATACAGATTGTGACATTCAACAACCTTAAAGGGCAACATTCACAAGTTTACTGGTACAGTATCATTTACTTACCTAGCTACCTACCTAGCTACCTACCTAGCTACCTGGCTAGCTATCTACCTAGCTAGCTACCTACCACAAACATGTAACATTGAACATTCACCCACCTTGTTCAAAATAGTTAAGAAAATTTTCAAACCACTGAATATGTTGAAAAGCACATCAAAAAAGGGTAGTAGAAGCAATGATTTTTTCTTTTTTCTGTACCTTTACTGTTTTTTTTTTTGCGATGGATCCTTCTGAAAGCACTTAAAAAAATGTTTTGGATTCAAAGTCAGCAAGTGGAAAGAAGGTTGTTCCAATGGTTAGGCCGGAGAAAGTTTGCCCGTTCAATGCTCCCAGGGCTTCTTGACAGTCCCCTGCTGCTTCAAACTCAATGTAAATCTGACAGTGAGAAAGATGAATCCATTTAAGTGAAAGTGTATAGGGTTCCATGAAATGTCATCCTTCACAAAATACCTGATTGGCACACAATCTTGTGCTTTGCAGGAAAGACAATTAAATATTTCTTTCTTTTAACTATGAAGACCGCTAAAGGGACGACATGTGGTCCTGACGTACACCGTACACAACTTTCTGGACTTTCTTCTTACAAATCAGGTACACACATATCTCCTCGGCAAATGTGGCAAATTCAGTCAGAAAGTGTCCCATGACACAGAAGAGAAAAAAAAAAACGTTCATTTTCCGTGTGTTGACATCCCACACACAACATTCATGTAAATGTGTGTATGCCTTTCATTAGCTTTTGCATGTGGAATGCTTGCTACTTTAGATGTTTTATGACAGTCCTAGTTCCTACCTACTCTGTTTCATGCCAAGGTCTTTGTCACATTAAAGATATTCTTCATCTTTTTTTAACCATTTTACAGGGGTCACTCTTGACTATGTATCCAGTAGAAATGCAAATTCATCATTAAATGGAAACATATATTACAACACAAAATCTACTCACTTATGCATTAGTCTACGTACCTTCCCCTTTCCAGGACCGTCTGTCGGTACTTCGATCGACGTATACGGTCCGTATACCTCGCATTCCTCTTTGATTTCACGCAAAACTTCTGGAGAAACAAAAGAAGAAAAAGGAGGTGAGATGGGATGTACTCCTGGGAGGGTAGAGAACAGGGTCAGATGTCACATATTGCTGGGGAAGAGAAAGAGCAGGTGAGAAGAATGGATTGTTTGGAGTGACAGCAAGGTCAGACAGGTGCATTGCTGAGGAGGAGGGAATGTCAGATGGAACACATTGCTCAGTAGAAGAAAAAACAGTAACAGATGGTACATATAGCTGGGGAGGCGAGAGAATAGGGTCAGATGGGATGCCCTACTTGGGAGGAGAGAGAGCATAGTCAGATGGGACATATCACTGGGGAGAGGAACAGTGTTAGAAGGGACATAATGGTGGGTAAAAGAGCAGAGTCAATGGCAAGCAATGTTTGGGAGGAGAGAGCTTGGTCAAATGGGACATACTGTTGTAGAGAAGAGTAGGGTCAAATGAGAAACAATGCTCAGGTGGAGAAAGAGCATGGTTACATGGGACATTGCTTGGGGGGTGCATGGTCAAATGGGACCCACAGTATCATTTTTAAGGTGTAAAGAGACACACTGGTGGATGATACAACTCTCCCTGCAAGAAGTTTGTTCCACTGTTTTCTGTACCTTCACTCGCCTCTGCTAGGATCCCCGGAAAATCTTCAAATTCAGCTGCACCTCTGAGGTCGGTTCGAGTCAGGAATCCAAAGACCCGCAGAATTCTGGTCGGCAGGATCGTTCCTCCGTCGTCGGGTTTGAGCTTGTGGACGAAGAATCTGTGGTTGAGGCACTGACTAGCGGTCAAACGATTCCTTGGATTGCACTGCAACACTCTGTACACGGGCAAAAGCAAAATGTGGACACCAAAGGTGAAAATAAAATTCAAGTGCCTTGATGCCAAATCGCATCACAATTCGAACAACAATATAAGGGATTATTTTTTTCACAATGCACTCTCACTCTACCAAGTTGAAGTCTGGAGTTGACATATCCTATTACAAGTTATTCTAGATTTTGACCTCCTTTGACCTTCATGAAAACCATTCATTAACAGCTACTGTATAAACTTGCATCATCACGATGATGCAAGTTACAGTATATGTTCATTCGTCGTTCATTCACGATGATGCAAGTTAGGGTAGATATTCTATAAACCAGAGATTACACAGCACGGAAAACACACGGCACGATGCAATCTTTGCTACACACAATGCTGAATACGGATGAAACCCACTTCAGCAAGACGCAAGTTCACTGATATTGCTTCAGAATTTAAATGTCCCACAAGATGATATACATTTCAAGTAGACCAAACTATATTACATACATTTTTTAGTGAAAATGTAGAAAATTTCTTGTAAAATAAAATAGAAAAGACCATCTTCCAAAATTTACAATGATCATATCCTAATCAAATCATTGGAAATGAAAAGAAAACTATTTGTTTTACTGCCTTCATCTTATTTGTAAAAAGCTCAAATGACATTGTATTGCCAAAAACTCATAGTGGCTTAAACCATTTTTCTTCAAGGCTTGAAATTGTGCAAGGATATCTTTGTTGAGGGTTGAGATAGACCATAGTAATATGCTACATCAGTGTATGTATAGACTTGACCTAACATTAGGCTACAGAAAACAGTTCAACAAACTGAATATGTTTTTGGTGTTCTTTTTTGTGTTTATTGTTATTGGCACCAGTATCGGGCCAGTACTAACTTTGACTTGTCAGTTACCTTCACATTCCGATATCACCATTTTCCCCTCAACACTATCTGTCACAACAGCCTTGTCTTTATTCAAAGGATGAGAGAAGGTTAAACCATGGGTTGTGAGACGTGGTTAAACCATGGGTTGTGAGACATGAAAAATGACGTTTAGGAAAATTGGGTGCATTAATCATTGAAAATGTTGTAAGTAGGCTTAGCTACAAATTCCACAAAGTCATGTTAGTGTTTCACAGTTGCATCATGAATAAAATTGGCTAAGTATGCGAATTTGTGACATCAAGAGGTGGACTCCTGTGATATATCTTATGTCCTTTGTAAATACTTGACCTTTACATCAAGGACATTTGAGAATGATGCATACCCAGAGGGTTCTATGTTGGAAGCAAGTCTTTTCTTCTTCAAAAATATTGGTATCAATCATCAATGTGAAACTCAGTTATAAAGTAATTGAGAGGCAAAATATATAGCCTTAACAAAAGAAATACTGACACTGTGCAACACTCCACGGCATCTGCTTGGGATTTTTATCAAACTTTGAAATGCGATATCTCTAAATGGTAATAGATTTCAGCAAAATTCCAACAGATTTTCTCTCAGGGTTTTACTTTCCAACTTCTGATATGAAGCTAGCTCTCTTCAAGATGCATGTCACACAAACCTTTAATTAATGCCTTTTCCCTTGGATGAAGCTACTTTGAAGCCACAAAGAAGGTCTGACCTCACAACGTCAAGTCATACCAAAGGCAAGAGGGTGAACTTACTGCTTCAAGAGGTCTCTGAGGTCGGCCAGAATTTTTCTGAACTTTGGTGAGGTGTCTTGAGGTCTTGTCCTGATCAGGGAGTCGATCTGGAGCTCACACTCACATTTCTCCTCGGCTCCATCGTTCTGTTGGAAGGGAATCGATGCAGAGGTAACCAAGGTAACCGAGGAAGAGAAATTCGTCCTCGGCGTCAAGAATACCATGACATGACGGATTTTAAATCACAGATTTCACTTTCCTGATGAACTATCAAGTCAATGCTGGTTAGGCAGTCTAGGTCTAAATACTGTGCACCTCAAAGTCATGTGAACAGAATTTTGGACTCCTTGCACATCTGGCAATCCAAACATTTGAGCTATGGAACGATCAATTGTTCAGTTTGGTTTCAAAAGGAAAAAGTCGGTGATCACTCAAGCACGCTGTATTTCCAGCAACTTGGTAAAATACACATAGTTGCAATAGCGCCACTTATTTACGACAAGAGGGAGGCATTTCAAATTACGTCTTTTGAGCAATACTGACCACAGTTTCATTGGGAAACAGTACCTCCACACAATTCTGTAAAATTCATGAGGTAGACGTGTTGTCAAAGATCATTCCAGATCCCCCCGCCCCCAACCTCTTTTTCAGCTGTACATGAAATAACCTTGCTGGTGTTAGCAAGAGCTGGCTGATTTTGTAAAATTCATGAGGTTGACATGTTTTCAGATCATTTCAAATTCCCCCCTCACTTCTGTTTCAGACTTATATGAAATAATCTTGCATGTGTTAGCAAGAGCTAAGAGCTGGCAATTGATACAGCATGGAAGCATTAAGTCCAGGCAATTACATTTCCAGGTTGCCAGGCAAATATTTTCTAAACCACTGGCACTGAAGCAATCTCAGCGCATCTTCATCTTAATCATCGTTTTTGTGATTTATGTGGCTTACGTATCATTTGAGCTGTTTGTCCTCTTACAATAGGTTGATTTGTTATCCTTCAATATTATCCTTTTTCATGTTTTTTCTTACTTCTCCTTCTTCTTGGTATGTTCTTTCATCTTCAGGTTTAAAAGTGAACTCTGTTGTACATAACCTCTTCATGATCCTAAATGAAGTTCGCAAGCTGAATTAGAAATGACGGATTGAGAGACTGAGAGAAAAAGTTAAATACCTGACACTGCTTGCAGCCGCCTGGTTTGACATCCTCTGGTCCGTAGAGTTTCCTCCCGAGAAATGCTCCTGCTACGATACATCCCAGACTCCAAACATCTACTGCAGACGTACATTCCTCATGCAGCGTCATCGATTGCACTGGAGGTCGACTACTGTGCTCTCGTCGGCAGATGAAGCTGTTCCACCCTCTAGCTTCTGGTGACTGGTAGCCGATACTTTGGATCTGACTCAAGTCCTATTTTGTACATTTGTTGTTTTTTTTTTAAACAAAAGGATAGAAAAGAAGGACAAACTTATAAAACTGGTGACAAGTAAAACTTTCCTTTAAGTACAGAAAAAAAAAAGGCACCACAAGTTCTTTCCATTCCAAAGAAAATGATACGACTACTAGTACTGACTAGCTCTTTCACAATAACAGTCCGACAAGAATAACAGTTATGTATCTGGCTTTCTTCGACAATTCAGCACCAAGAAAGACAAGCGTTAAGTAATTATCAAGTTTCAAATTATTATACATTCAACTAGGTAGTCTGTTATGACATACAAATTTCCCAGAATGCAATGACTACACAGATAACCTACACAATATGGACACAGTTTGTGTGCTGCAAAGTTCTTTGATTGAAATATTTACAGTACGACAAACATTTCATCGATAATGCAACTTATGCAATAATGAAGCTGGTTTGTCTGTTAGCTTTGAGCAATTGGATGTTTACAAGTTACATGTCGCACAGTAAAGTTACATGCAACTACCATCGCATCATGTACTTGATGATGAAATAAAAAACAAAAATAATGCTGACAATTTACCTGATTATTCTCCTCAAAACTGTGGCCAAAATCCACCACCTTCCAAACCCCTTCCTGAGCACTCCACATCACATTGGCTGGCTTGAGGTCAGCATGAACCCACCCACTGCCATGGATATGGTGTAGGCACTTAAGCAAATCTCTATACAATGACTGGATAAGAAACAATGAAAGCCCTTTACTTGGTTCCTGATTGGTCGCAGAACTAGATGCTGCCTTCTTATTGGTCGGCTTGGAACATTCCACATTCTCCTGGTTGTTGTTGTTGTTAGTGCTGCAGGCTAACAGAACATCAAAGTGATCATACCTGTACTGCAGCTCCTTCAGACTGAAGTCCAAGAGTTCATATATCAGGCAAGGATGGCCCTTGTGTGTGAATGTTCCATACACTGACACTGAAAAGTAAAATCATCCAAAAAATGATTGCATTCATAAGTTGATCACTGACTTTATAAAAAATTATGGGGACAAAACTTAGACAAGATTATGTGGACATGTATGACAGATACACTGTGCTGTGCATGCACAGCATATACCAGGCAGGCATGTGCCGAGTATGATATATTAGTGCTGCAGTTTTAATAGCATTTTCATCTCACAATTCATTGGACGACTGATGTGTAAAATGATGTCCTTTTCAAAATGTAGTTGTCCTGCGAACATAATGTCATGACTTGCATTACATATTTCCAGGCTGGTGTACCAGCAACACACTTGCATTGTGCTGTTAGCCATTTATCACCTCATTTCGTTTTATGATGTTTCAGATCGTACAAGTAAAATCTCGATTTGATCCAGACACTATCAGAATTTCTGAGAACCTTGTACCAAAATTTGGGTGTCTGGCAGAAAAGATGGGCATCTCGAACACCGGGACAACCATTAAACTTCACCGAGCTGTATATGCTCGTCTTTGTGGGGAGAATCAGAACAATATATCTCACTGCTTTCATTTCACCTCTCATTAATTGTTATTTAAAAATGAACTTTGCCAAAATTGGTGGAGAGAAAGGCATCTATCAGCACTGCATATGACTAGAAACTAATGTCCTCTACAGTATATGAAATTATGATTTCTACAATTTAAGGTGTTGAATAAAAGTTTTACCGATCTGACTGTTTCCCGCGACTCCATCTAGATTACGAATCTCTTTAATGAAAACTAATTTGTATTTGTCTTCTTTCCTAAAGACTTTTGCAGCTGCTTCGACACTGCCATCTACCGTCGTGATGTGGTACACCTTTGCACACCGTCCCATCCCCAATAGAGATCCAACCACCCATGTCTGTCCGAGTCCTGTCATACGAGTACCCTCTTCAAAGTCTGGAAAAAGCTCTTGGGTACTCATAGGGCTGGATCTGTCAAGACATTTTCATGTCCTCAGCTGCTGCAAAGCAAAAGAGAAATTTGGTCATACTAAACAAATCAAGAGCTGCAGAAGTGCTATTGTACATTCAAAAGTATTGTAAATAAAACACTGTGCAGTATAGATGAAAACAAACTACGGTATTTCAGAGAAATATCTGCTACTTTAATCTTCTGTGGTTTCATCTGACCAGAAGATTGCCTGCAAAGGTTGTAACTGCTGCATGGGTCAGTGAGGGATAGTAATGGCCTGCATTGGTATTTGTCGACTCATAGTTGCACTGCAATTAAGCCCCTCTGACCCGCACATATGATTGATCAGCTGGGTCAAATCAGATATGAGCACAGTATACCCTGATACCTTTCACATCAAAACCTTGTCCAAGAAAGTAACTTCAAAATAGGCTTGGGGTAATCGTCATCGTTGCTTAATAAGTATGATTACATTCAAGACAAATTTAGAACTGAAAAAGAAGTAGAAGGTATTAAACAATATTTGTCAGTGCAATACTTTTGCTGGGGGTGACAACAGTTCCGTTTCCTGCTTTGTCGGACACTCAAGCAGGGCGGACTGAGTACTTAATACTGTAAGAGCAGGAGATTCAAGTTCTTCACTTTGGTAGACTTTGTTAGACTTTTTGATTACAGTAATTTGATTACAGTACTTGTGCATTTTGTCCATTCATGAGCCATTCTATACATTTGGTTGGCTTACAATTAAACACAAGTTAAATAAACAATAGCTGTCAACTAGATCAATTGCACAGGCAGTTTACTGGCCCTATAACTTTTGTAACTCCCTATGTATTTTTGTTCTTCCTATAAATCCCTAGTTTAGTAAAATTTGCCATATGAGAGCCCTATTTTTTTTCCTTTTTTTTGTGGGGGTTTCCTGTACTCTCTTTTAGGGTATTTCCATGAGTCCAAGAATGTGTGATTCCTGTTGTTGGCAAACAAGTTAAACTGTGCAGTCAATTGATGAGGTCATGTTCCTCCTTTAGTCACTGGTGTCATTCGAGCACCACGGCATTTAACAGGCACATGCCAAGTTGCTGCTCATAATGTTGTCAAGCCACATAGTGGACATGTTGGATGACGTTGTCCAAAAGTTGGCCTTATGGGAAATGCCTGTACAGTCTGTCAAAAGGTAAGAGCACAGGTACTAATCCAATTGCTCTGCACCCTGGCTTTCTCTATGTTAAGTCTTCCCCCCCTGCCCCTCCCTAATTTGAAATGTCTGAATCCACATCTTGAACTTGCGAACTTCAAGACCATGTGACAAGCATTTAAAAAAGGTTACAATCTTAGACAAAATTCCTTGGGACACTCCGCTCCCCTTTTCAATGCTGGCTGCAGGAATACTGCTCACAGGATACATTCACTATACATAGTGCAACATTGGAAAAGGGGCACGGGGTTTCATGTTATCCTCTGAACTAAGATTTAAGGATACACTCACAAATTATGGCAAAGTGTCCCAATTTTGTCCAAGATTGAAGATGCATTTAGAAGTTTCAGAGTGAAACCCTGAGTGTGTTTTGGATCTACCACTGTTTTTGAGATGGTGGCCTTTAAAGGTATTTTAGAAGGCATTTTTAAACGCATTTTAACAGATTATTAGAGTGCTGCGCAGCGTTAGTATTTCTTTTGCTAGCCTTGTACACTACATCTGTTAATTGGTGGGTTTCAAATTGACAAGTGAGACAGGTCTATATTTTAGAGAAAAAATGCTCCTTTCGAAATGAAACCCATAGGGCATAAAAAATTCTCAATTGTGAACAAAGGATAACATAAGCGGCATATCAGGTGAGTCCATCCCTGGATAACACAAATTTTCAAAAGTTGTTATTTGTGAATGTTAGGCAAGAGGCACGTTCGACTGGCCCGCACAGTTGATGGCTACCTTTCTTTACTATACCTGGCCTGTCTCTGCACTGTGAGAGATAGGTATATTAATTTACGTCAATAAAGGCCAATATATTACTTTTAGACCATAGCATTTACCTTGACTAGCCAAAAATTGCAAACCTTGAGGTTCTTGCAGGAAATCAGTCAAAACCTTGAAATCGTTTAAAAGTTCAATAGCAGCTACAGTATTTTGGCTGAGTAAGATTTATCTTTTTCTTCATCTTCTTAATCCAAAAATGAGTCATTTTTCTGACAATGATGCATCCAGTACTTAAGATGACAATGAAATGAACTAACATGGATCTAAATAAGTAGATATCTAGCATTGCATGTAGCAATTTTCACCAAGAGATCTGAAATTTTACTTGTAAGGCAGTAGACCCTGAGACTCACAGAAAAATTGTGAGAATTGACAAATCTGTTTACCAAATCTAAGACCAATGACAAATTTCTTTTGATTTACTGCGGCAGATCTGTCCACCCCTTATGGCTTTAAATCTATTCAATGTCAGCCTGAGAGAAATGCTTAAACATGACCATGCCTATCGAACATTCTAGCCCAAGTAAGTAAGGGCCCTAATTTGTCCAATTTCAAGTTACAACTTCTGCTTTCATCAGCAACTCTCTGAGGGACTATGCATGCATGCATGGGCTAGTCCTACATAAATGCTTCAAAATTTTGATAACATAAGTTTAGGTAGTAGCTATATTAGGCATACGCCTAGATGCAGAAGAAAAGACAATCTTCACAGTTCACTAAAGTTAGAGAGTTGCAATATTGGAAGTCATTATTCTCAAAGGTAAACACAGATGGACACCCATGACATTGTATGATGTATCAGCTATCATGCTTGTTGTGATACCCTTCATTGCTTTCACTTTCACAATGCACTGATTCTTTTGGTGGACGAGGTTAATGACAATTTGACGTTAATTGTTTCCATACCACAGGCACAGCGTCCAAGGGTGAGGCATGGGCCATAGCCTGTAGGCTACACGGTACCTTTGCTTTGACTATTTATGTGGGACTGCAGACTGGGAGCTCTAGTGTAAATCTGGAGTGTGTATAGGCCTAAGTTACGCACTATCTGATGATGCTTCTGACTTCTTAAATGTTTTTAACTACTCGTGAGAGACATGTCGTGCAAGGCGTCAATTCATAGTGTTCTACGCAGCGCCAGTTGGTGATGCATACTCAGGCTGTACAGAAACTGTAGTAATGCCATGGCCCTCGCTACGGTTCGTCGTAAGTTCGTAACATTAGGCTAAAGAACTACGTCAATATACATCATGGTATTGACACTAACGTTACATATCTTACTGACACTACGGTAACGACCAACTGTAACGACACTGTTACACTTACAGTGTAACTTGTACAGTTGGTATGGCTGTCTGATTCTATTTACTTTGTATCTACTTGTGGCTTACAAAAATAAAAAAAAATATCACTGATAGTTATAACAAATATTCTGTTTGACTACTACTATCACTTGTTTAAAATTCACTCACTTTCAAGTTTTGGAATGTTATATAGCTTCAACAGCCTGGCCGACTTCGCTTGTTTACCAGAACGGCAGAAGTCACGTCGTAATGTAGTTGTAAATAACGGTTAATGACGTCATGGACTGCCGTGGCCAGCTAACCGAATTTCACCATGGGAGCATTTACCCTGGCATCATTTCGCATTTTCACAAGAAGAAACATACTGAGACATCCTTCCTCTGTCTCCACGGGCGTCGATTTTCCCTAGTTTAAATG
>VJOZ01107583.1:0-14788 GCA_009801055.1 Stichopus horrens | reverse complement strand
ATCAACGGTCATTTGGAGTCACCAGGGGTGAAATTGTGAAAATGTGACAAATGTGACACATACTAATGCTATTATATCAGATTCAGAAAAAAAATTTATCTTAAATAGATCATCGAAACCACAATGCATTTCTGAATTCTGGTTCATTTAGTCCATAAAATGATATAACATCATGCTCACCATTCTGTGAGCTCCTCATGGGGGTGGTATCTCTTGTGCATGGTAGTTTCACGTGATCAAGTGTTTGCAATTTTTCGTCCTTAGCCCAACTCGCAGCCCTGCCTTGAATTCATCGAGCGAAGAGACGGTGAAAGACGCCTCGCAGATTGCTGATTATGCCAGTGAGTCATTTGACTCAGTCGACCAAACAGTGACCCAGGTCAAGTCTGCATCGCTCTCACCTCTGAGAACCACAGAGTCAGTAAAGTCGTCACCATCTCCCGGCCTGCTGTCTCCAAACAGGAGGAGACAAGACCCGGAGAGTGGCTCAGAATCGGAACGTTCCTTATCCCAGACATTTTCTGGTAAGGTTTTATCAGACTTTAGTAAAGATTCCAAAGTAACGTAAACGTATATGATCATATATCTGTGTGCAGTTGAGTGACTCAGTTTCTCATTGCTGGAACTCCTTAAGGACTCATGGATGTTTCTGTCTAAAATGGACAAGGTATTTATGAAGTTTTCAATCAATCAACATTTATGGAGTAAAATTGTTGCTCAGAAGTCAGCAAGAATCGGAAATTGCACACCTGCAGCCTTCGTCAGAGAGGCCTAATAATGATAGAAGTCATTTTAGTATCAGATTTTAAAGGCGTAATGACGATTATTTGATGAAAGTGATGGTGTGATGATGATGATGATGATGATGATGATGATGATGATGATGATGATGATGATGGTGATGATGGGAGTTTGTCATCTTTAAGGTAGGGAAGCTGTAGGCAGTTGGAATTGGGGTAGAAACTGGAGTGATGTAAGACTGGTGAGCTATTCTTCATAAGTTCCCCAGAATTTACGACTTTCAGTTTAGACTTGTATAATAAAGTTGGAAGTGTAACAGTTATTGCATGGAAAACTTTATCCACTTTTTGTTCTCAGTGAATCATATTACTCTGGTAGCAATCTGCATTTTTCTGCAGTTGTCAGTAACATGATATTAGCTGGTAACCATGCATCCTTAGTAACTGAGTGAAACAACCACAGTGTATTAGTGCAAGTGAAGTGTCCTATTACCTTAAAGTTTATTCTGGCTGCATTTCTTTGCATCCTCAATTTATTTAATCTTTTCTGTTTTTAACCAGTCTCCATTCTCTTCGTTATCGTAACACACAGAGACAGCATCAGACCAGAGCGACATCGAAGGTCGCATCCGAGCCCTGACGGATTCTCTGAAGAAGAGGAAGATCGAGGCAGACAAACTGAGGAAACAGCAGAAACGCCTCTACAGAGAAAAGCTAAAAGCGCAGGAAGCCAGCTTGAAGAAACAGCTTGAGGTATGTATGATATTTATTCATAAGCTCTGCACATTACCCTTTTTTTTAAGGTCCATTTGAAGTACGTGAACAAGAACGAGTAGGCAGTAACAGGTGAAGTAGCCTCCCTGGCTAAACGTATCTCACTAGACTCATTGGCTGGAAGTCTGTTATCATACTGCTACTTATCTTCATTTTTGTTTCCAATCATTTGCTTTTTTTTACAGTATTATAGAAAATCATCCTCTCCCCCCAAAAAAGAAAAAAAGAAACAGGTCTGCACATCTCTTTAAAGATCCAGTATGCAAAGCAAAGCCATTATACCGCCTGTCAAAAGCACATTTACACCTCTCCGGAATGTCAACACTTAAGGATCAAACTCTGGTGAAGTTTCTCTTGAATGTGCACAAAGCTGGAATTTGAGTTGCACCGGTTATTGTCTGGTCATTTACCTTTGTTCTTCATTAGTGTCTCAGAGAAGAGAAAATAGGGGAAAGATCACATGTCATGACACCTTAAAGAGAACTATGCACTCATCTTCCAGATATTTAAATATGAAAATTGTCTTGACATTTTTGTTAGCCCTGCAAAACTCAGAATCACCAAGAAAGCCCAGCAGTCAATCACCGCTATGTTAAATCAGACGTACCAATGGAGAATGAATGTTAATATTTGTCTTTGCAAAAATGGGGCCTTAACAATGTTATTTTTTAGTGGCTATGGATGACATATTCCGGGGAATTTGACTGTCACTGAAAAATTTTCAACTCGTATTTCAGCTCGATAGTTTTGAAGATTTTATTGACAGAATTGCATTAATTATCAAAGTGTGGCCATATTCTGGAGACGAGTAACAGATAGTTGTTGAACTATGACTGTGTATATGTCAACATTAAATTGTCCTGCTAAACATTAAGGCATCCGCTGTGTTGATTAGTCTTTAATTGCCATCAGTGTTACCAAACCGTATGAGTGTTGGCTATGTCGTAATTGATCCAATCATCACATCTCCCATAAGGAGTGTTAACAAACTTTCTTTGCAAGATGTAAATCTTCATTCCAAAGAGACATCAGAATTACCACTCTTCATCCCCCCCCCTGTCTCTCTCCCTTGCTCTACTCCATGCATTTGAAGAAGTAAATGCAAGTAACTCTTGAAATTGGTGATAATCATGTTGCCCTAATGGAAACCTCCTCTGCTGTAATCTTGTTTTGTAGTGAAAGGTACTGGTTTGTCAGTCCTTCAGTAAAGAGTTGCTATATCCAGTCAAGCCCATTTTAGAATTAAATTAGTGGTTTCTATCAGCTTTAACCTGCTGTTCATCTTGGTTTGTACAATTTTGCTCTAGATTGTGTGTGATAATCAATGCCAATTTTCGTACTCACAGAAATACGACAGCTTCATCGTTCAGACGCGAAAGGAGTTAGTCAAAGAGAAAGAAGCCCACCCTTCTCCTCTGGCAGCAGGAGCCAAACCCCAAATCAAGCATCTCAGTATCTCAGAGACACAAAGGAAGAGAGACCAGTCTCACACCAGGGCTCTACGGCAGAGGACGGCGTCAGAAAGCAGCGTAGAGGGCGGTGTTGAAATTCCTAAGAAGAGAACGCACGGTTTCACAGAGAACAGGCGTTCCAGCCGATCCAGTGCTGAAGATGACAATGTACCAAATAAAGATGTAAAGGATAGTGTAGAAGGTGAGCTGGCTACAGATGGTTCCTTTTTCAATTCTGAGTATCTGGCGTCCAGATTTGACCATTTGATGAAGTTGCAGTAAATTTTACCGCATCATTACAAGAAAAACGAATGTTTTCAAAATAAAATGTAACCACAATGAAACTTTCATCGAAAGAATTCAAACAGGGTTCCTCATTCTGATGCTATCATTTTTAGCGTCACGACTACATCGTAAAAATCGTATTACATACTTTAAAAGTATTTTGCCAAAATTTCATCACGTAACACTTAAATAAGATCGCTTGGAATGTGATATTTTGAAGTGTTTTGGGAAAGTGCAAGTCAAACAACCACATTGGAACAACTTGATCTGCAATTCACAAGAAATTAGTCAAAAAGTTTTTCACCAAGCAGTGTGGAACATAGTTTTTCCCATGTAAATGCGGCATTGCGTGTCAACAGAATATGTTTGAAAGATAATGGTGAAGGGAACAATCGTGCTACCTGTTTGTGTTTAATAGTGCAAGAACATATGTTAGAAGCTGAAAATGTGAGCTCGGTTTTCACATGCAATTATTCCTCTCTGAGCTTCCTTACATGAAAAAGCACTTTTGTGAAGAAAACTGAAAACTGAGTGGTATTTTTTACTGTTCTGAGAGGTAAATTTCATTCCATGTGACTGCCTGGATCCCAAACATGATCTTTTGTACAATACAGTCGTAATGTATTTATCATTAGTGGGTTTATGTTGCCAGTGGTTGTGACAAAAATTTACCAGCTCATGTTAGTTTGAGAAAAATTCAAAACTTTGGCACTGTCCCATTCTCTTTCTCTTTATGCCTTTGAGACCTAATATATCGCTGATAGAATCAAAAGGTGAATTTTGAATCCCCATAAAAACCGCTGATGTGTAGGAGTGACAGAACTATAAATTGTGCATATAGATAGATGTATGTAAAGGGTTGCAACAGTAGCTGAAAATAGTAGATATCTGTTTAATAGCAACAGCATTGTAATCCGTTTTTTGCAATATCTCTTATTCAGGGGAAAAGAAGAAACCAAGTGACCCGACATCTAGAAGTCGCAGCTTGTCTGGTGACAGCAGTATCACCGAAGATCTCAGCCTCAAGAGTCTGGAGGATGTGTCCATCTCGGAAACATCTCTGTCAGCATCCCTTAAAACGAGAGACTCGATACCAGAGGAGAAAGCAGAAGACAGTCCTGTGGAGAAGGACAGAAAGGGGTTGTTGCCCGACTCATCAGCCCTCTCCGCGTCCACCGAATCGGAAGGAAGAAAAGACGGTGCTGATCACAAACTGTCAGGGAGTCCACTCGACAAGGTGACCGATGCAGGAGATGATAGATATTCCAGAGAAGATAAGCCTGAGACCTCAGAAATCCCTGAGGAACTGTCAAGCATGACCAGCAATGCCTCATCTTTGTCCGTCCCAGCTACTCCCGGCAAGACCTTTGATTTTGGTAAGAAAGGAGAAGGGGATGCCGAGGAGGGTAGCAAGTCGACAGAACTGTCTGTGAAGTCCAACAGGGATGCAGCAAGTCCCTTATTGGGAGATGACAAAGGTCAGCAACCCCAACAGAGTCCAAGATCTCACACCAGCTCTGTGAGGACATTGTCATCAAAGAGGTCCCCAAGAACAGATCCTTCTTACAGTGAGGACTTTCAGGAGTCTTCCATGTCCATCCACATAAAGGAGAGTAAATCAGACACAGAGGATGACATCAGCGAACATCTCAGCGATAGGTCCACAGCCAGCGGGGAGAGTCAGGTATCTGAGAGGTTTGTGGCCAGACAGGAGGATGAACCAGATCAAGTCCAGTTAGCATCTCTAGTACACGCCGAGGAGTTAAATCTGTCCAGTCTTTCTCACCAGGGTGAGACAAAAGAACTGGAGGACTTGCAAGAGGTAACCGTCTCTCCCAGAATCCCAGAGGATAGATCAGACAGAGAATCAGAGGATGTAGCAGAAACAGAAGTGGATCCATTGCCAAATCTGCCCCTTGGTTCGAGAGTTGAAGTGGAAGGCAGAGACATTGGGGTACTGAGATTCAAAGGTCCTGTGAAGTCAAGAGGCCAACCTTTGGTGGGTGTCGAGTTGGATCAACCAAATGGGAACAATGACGGTACACTGGATGGTGTTTCGTACTTCTTGTGTGCAAAAGATCACGGCTTGTTCGTATCACCTGATGATGTGAAGGAAACGGTGCCCAGCTTGCAGATGGGCCTATCTGCAGAGGAGGACTTACCAAGTCAAAGTTCAATCCATACGTCTTCTGGTACCAAAGAAGACGATAAATCTGGTCTGTCCATGAAGTTTACCGAGGAGTTTCCCGCTGGGGAAAACACTGATGAAGCTGAATCAATAGCGGAAGAAATATCAGAAGGGATAACAGACGATGCAGCCTTGCAGAAGGTAATCATTTCTACTGCCGAGGCTGTGGAGTCCTTTTCTCTGGACAGAGATGAGCCAGAAGGTGTGGAGTCATCACCCTTGGATGACACCCCAAGAGGTCCACCAGAGGACAACCTTTTGGAAACAAATTCAGTAACAAAACCAGAAACAGTCGAACAAGTAGCTGAAATTTTGATAGATGAAGTGGTCAAAGAGTCGATCACGATTTCGATAGATCTGTTGGAGAAGCAGGAGGAGGGGGAGAAAAAGGAAGAGGAGAATGAGGAAGAGAAGGATGAATCCACTAGACCAAAATCCTCTTCCTTCCTGGAACTTATCACAGAAGGAGCCAGCGATGCCACGCCCCCTCTTTCTCCGATACCGGCCATACCTGAGAAGCCAGTAAGATTTTCGAAGGATGTAGTGGTCCAGAGGGAAGTTGAATTTGTCATGAACTCACTCGTTCAGCAAACTGTGGATGAGATGATCAAAGTCAGGGATGAACGAAACAAAAAATGGAGCCGTTTGGAAGGGAAGGAGAAGTTGTCATCAGAGGATGCACCAGAATTGAAAACTCCAGAACAAGTCAATTCTCCAGCCGGTGCAATGAAAGTCAGTACTCCTTACACTCCTGATAGCGAGGTCCCCACCCCGGGGGATGACTTGGACTCACCTCTCACAGATGAACTCTTCATAAACAGAGTCACTGTTCAAAGTGCAATCATGGGAATACGAGATGGAGATGACACTACACCCAGAGCTAGACCCACATCTCCCATATTTGGAGAATCTGGTAGCATCAATCCTCAGGCTCTGTGCGATAAGTTGGAACAGCTTCAAGCACTCGATCAAGATATTTTTGGTGCTGATATTTTTGGCGGTCAGGAGTGGTTCGATGACGACTTTGGTACCATGCCCAAGTCCAAGTCCATCATTAAGGTGCCCAGGAGGGCGGCAGATGATAGCATGGTTCCCAGTCGAAGTCCATCCCCGGAGGAGCCGCTGCCAAAGTACAACGAAGCACGCCATGTCGAATTGAAGAAGGTGGTGGAAGAACCTTTCATGGCAGTGCCACACAACAAGAAAGATGTCAGCCAGATCATTGACAGGGCGGTGAAGGTTGTTCATGAAACAGTAGAAGGAGGCAATCCTCTGGAACCTCTTGCTCCTACTGCAATCATTTATGGCAGTGACACCATTGGCAATGACATCGAGAGCACCAGCAAGAAAGCTTACAAGCACCTCCTGTTCGACTTAGCCAAAGAAACTTACAAGACTGTCCAAGATGAGCAAGAGCCCATCGTCCAACCTCCATGGATGAAACCAAAGAGGAGACCTCGCAAGTTCCTCTTCACAGAGACTCCAAAGACAATGGCAGAGATGAAGACGGCAGTGAACGTGGAGTCTCTGAGGATCCTGGGATTGGGCCAGCCACCGGCCTCAGAGACATTCAGCAAGTATGCTATCAAGAAGAAGAGAGATAAAGTGGATGAAATCCTGATCCAGGAACTCCGGGAGGAAGAACAGGAATGGGTGGACTACGACGATGACGAACTCTCCGTGAAGATGCAGTTAACAGACTCGATCTTTACGTCATTGTTGACTGAAACTGCAGCTGTGGTAGCCAGGATACAAGAGAGTCGGCTCAGCAGAGAGCGTCATAAATCCCAAAGCGATTCTGACATTGAATTTTAATGATTTTTTGGAAAAGGTTTTGTCATGAAACAGCAAAGAAACGGTCCGAAGGTAGCTCATTCTAGAGCAGTAATCATCGAGTGCTTAGCATTCCAAAGTCCACCTTGTACAAAGTCACTTAAACGATTAGGTCATCTTAACTTTTGAGAGAAAATGAGAGAGAGATATCAGACATATAAGAGCACTAAGTTGCTGGTAGAGCATGCACTGTTCATGTCCTTATCCCCCGTACCTTCCCCCAGAGAAAAGGAGCAGAAATATGGGTGAAATAACATATTTGTGAAAGGTGTTTTGCCATCACTATGGCAACAATGGGAGGCAACACTAAGTGGGTATTTGGAGAATTTAAAGCTTGACTTTCATTTGCACTGATGAACACCAAGAGAGTAATCAAGACAAATGACATAGTTGAAAGGAAAGGGATTTACAAATTTGTTACTAGTATATGCAATTTGATAAAATGACAAGAAAAAAAAAATGACAGGGTTTGTAAGCATGGTAAATCTGTGATCACCGAATCTCATAGGAGATCGCCTTTACAGGGTCAGTTGAGATCATTTTAAAGCAGTAGCTAGCTGATTTTGTTTTGTCTATTAAGGAAAGTTTTTTTCAGTGTTTCAGGACATTTTCTTTTTACCTGTCAATTGTGGGGGTGGTCATGGAAAGTTAATCACATAATTTGTTTTTAACAAAATGTCAAAGCAGCTGCCTGATCTTCCACTGTAACAGTGTGTGTGTCTCTCTCTTTGATTATAAAGGAAGCCTATGGGGTTCTTCAAATCGACAGTGTGACAAAGGAACAAACGTGTTCGCTTTAGTTGAGGTTGGCCCTTTTGAGTCACCTCTGTCGATGACTGTTTTATTATGGGTAAAATTAAATACCAGTTACATGTTTTAGGTTAGCTCTTCTTTTGCCAGAAAGTTTGCACCTCCAGTCTTAGGGTTCAATTGTCCTATTATTTGTGCTCAGAGGTAGGGAGGTGGGGGGAGGGAGAGGAATTGGTGTCTTATTAATGATCTGATATGTCAATTAAATTTGTCGGGAGTCAATAAATGCAGCATCTGGCAGAAATAGATGGACATTTAGAGTACAAACCATTGTAGAAAACAAATGTCTTTGTCCTTATAGATATTGTTTTTATTGAAAGAAAAGTTTTATATACTAGACTGACAGTTGCCAAAATCAAATATGGAATTTGAAACACAATTAGAAGGTAAAAGGAGTTTTGATGTAGGCATGTTGCAAGACAGGTTACCCAGATAGATTTAGGATGCATCTTCTATGAAGCAATCATTGAGAATGTTAGATGAATAATTTCTTGTCAACCCTGTAAGCTTTGTTCATAGTGTGATGTTTGGATAATGCTTCATCCATATTTTCAGTGAAATAGAAGAACATTTTTTATTTCTGGGAGAAGAGGGGGCGGGTGCTATGATAATTTGCATGGACGAATACCTCATTATATTTTGGTGGTGGATATTGCTTCACTTGGTTACAAGGATTGGAAGTTTCCTGCAAAAGATGGGACACACATTTCCAACATTTGAAGGGTGCTCATACCAAAAACACATTGTGCAGCCTTGTTTGACCCAGCTTAGAGGTATTTGCGTGTTACTTGCGAATATCTCTTTGGAGTTCTTTCTAAAGTGCTTGCACCGCTTTTCCACAGGGGTTCCCTCGTCTGTGGAAAGTCCAGTGAATGTTTGTGTGCAGTATATCGATGTTTCATTAATAGTCTCACATTAGAGTGATGTGTATCTTCGAAGATGTGAAAGTCGAGTGATCTTTATAAGCTAAGAGTATTAAGGCTTTTATGGCTCTTTCTTAATGCTTTTCAAAGATTTTTTTTTTAAGTGCCTGAAAATGTGCAATAATAAATAAAAGTAAGACTTGAAAAACAATGCTGTGATACTTTGGTAGCCTTAGTAGGACCAAGTGTGTGTTGCTGAGCAAAAGCAAAAGGGTGAAGAGATAACCTAAAAGGAATGAATGTGCCTTTTTTAGTGATGGCTCAAACATGAGTTCATGTCTTCTCAGATTTAGGTTTTAATTGGTCGTCTGTATTGTTGGCGGGGATGGGGGGTGTGGGTATCCTGTTTGTTCAATATTCTACTGCATGTATCACCATAATCGAGGGTTCTCCCTTTCAGTGTGTAATGTCGGTCCTTTCACCTGCAACTCCATACCTATGTGACTGAACAGTGTTCTCATTCTTGAAATGTCACACTGGCCGGTGAAACTCGGTCCTTTTGAGGAATTCTTTTCTGTGTTGGCAATAGCCATTTCCAGCCTCATGGTCACATTATAAATAGCTGTAAGGTTTTCCAGTGTGTCAAATCTCTATAACTCCATAACCAGGAATAAAGTCTCCATGGCTGTGTTAGTGGTAATGTGTTACTATCCTGCCTCTTTTTCATAGCTTCTTTGAAACTTCTAAGTGTGATTTTGTTGCAGCCCTCTTCTCTCCATCTGACATCTTGGTTGGAGTTACCTAAAAACACCTCGACCCTCTGGTCACTTCAGATGAATTTGCTGAACAACATGGAGGCATGTTAAGGCAGATTTTAACCTTCTCCATGGCAATGTTTTTTGTTTAAAGGTTACAATATTATTTGCCTTCATAGGTGTTTTTTACCTTCTTTAGCTTCATGCAAGTTGGTGTATCTTCTGAAGTGCGATCTATTTTGCATCACCACCAGCACGTAATGCAATGATCTGCCGACTTTGCCTCGTCCAAGTCAGGACTGCCCAACATAAAGATGACTTAAGTCAGTCCATGTAGAAAGTATCAGTCAACTTTCCTTTCTCTTTGAGATTCTTAAAGATTGATGACTACTGCTCCATGTATTTCTGTTGCTTGCATCGGCCTCTCTGTTTTGTTGCCGGGTAGCCTGTGACGCGATACGTTGTAGCACTTGTGTGAAAGCCTTGTATGTCAAGTTACAAAAATCACCCTTGAGATCATCATGGTTATGAGCTTTGAAAGAATTTCACGGTGATGAAATTCTTCCGACCAATCGACATTTGGTGTTTGGGGAGGACTCCGGGGTGTCTGTTTCCGTCACGACTAGTTTCCGTAAGTCATTAAGAGTAAAGACTTTGTTGAGTGATAAAATTTGCCATCCAATTTATTTTGTTAAGTAACCCTTGAGCCTTTCCAAATGGAGTTCCCTGTCAATAGTTGTGGTTCAATGAAGGTGAAAGGTTCATTTTGGCTTTCATGCATTTTTGGTGCTTTCATGTTTGTTCTGAGTAAGACGTTAATGCAAACTTACCAGAACAGACAAGAAAAAAAAATAACAATCAAGCATAATCCAAAGATACAAAGTTATTTCTTTTTTTTTTTTGTCCATTACAATAATGTAAATATAAATTGCATTTGTTGTCTGAAATATTTTATGACCGACCGTTCACTCCGTGGAGAGCCAATTTTGCACTCAGAAAGTAGTTTTCACATGTGTAAGTTAGTGACCTCTTTTGATTGTGATGTATACCTTATTGTTATCTGATGCTTGCGTATGTGCACTCCATTGTTGAGATGTTCAACACACGAGCGTCTTCTTGCCAGGCTTGGCATCATACTCTCTGCGATCAGCTGGTTGCAACGAGTGGATGTCCCCATGGCAGTATTTTATTGTGATTATTGTGAAGTCCCCAAGCGTGGATATCATGTTTTGAGCACTTTCAAACAGGAAATGAACAAAACAAATGTCCTGTTTAAACGAGTTGTTTCTTTGGCAGGATTGCCACTTTTGTTTCTCATTGATTTTTTTTTTCAATTGTTCATATATATGTCTAGCTCCCACTTTCTGCTTCTCTATTTACCGTGTACAATTTGAAAAACCGTTTAAAAGTATATTTGCATACATTATCAGGTTGACTACAGTTCAACTGTTAATTGTGGCATTTCCACCATAAGCCAAGGTTCCTTGGTGCTAAAATCTCCTTTATGTAGATTGGGCTTGTGAGAAATTTCTGGTTGATAAGCTTATCGTGCATTCCTCAGTAATGTAGTCCTGTAGGAATATTTCTTTGATTTTTTTTTCTGTTTTTTTTTTGCTTTGATTTTTGGCATTAAGTAATATGTAATGTGAATCTAAGGGTCGGTGTTGAGCAATTATTTAAAAGTGGCATAAATGGAGATTAATATGAAAAAAAAAATATTTTATACAATGTAAATACCTTCTTTTAACTTCATGAAATTAATGTAAATATGCAACTACTGAATAAAGAAAATGCTTACAAAATTATTTGATGCTTCTTGGCTTTTGATGTAGCAAAACTGGTATGCTGCTTTAGCCACCCTACCCTTTGGAGAAGTGATTTAATTGCTTTGTTGCTGAGTAACACAGTGTTTGAAACAGATGCTGTACCAACTGACTTTTAATCAATACTTTCGTTTCCAAACTATTCCATGAATGAATTTTTAGATATTTTAGGTTTCGTCTTGCACCTTTCAATCAGCAAGGCCATAGCTATCAAGAGCAGGCGCGTGTGCCCACCCTCTCCCTCCTGCCCCCCCCAGAAAATAATTCAGAGTAGGAATCTATTACTTATGGAATATATAGGCGAAGAAAAATTGAAAACTGTAGTAAGTAATGTGTTAATGATAACAAAATTTTCCCAAAGGGAGAGGGTACCCCATACACCCATTCCCAGGACAGCAATATATGTTAATGCCCACCCTAGGAAAACACTGTCAATTAGGACGTACCTAACTGGTGAGCCAAAAACTCAGACAATGAATGACAGTCTCTCAATATCCCACTTCAGAGTTTGAGATGGCATTTGTCAGGTCGTACGCCCACAGTACCTGCATGTGATGTATGCACTGAGAGTACTTTACAAAAAAATGAGAAATTCAGGAAATTTTAGAATAAGGTCACATATATTTCTAAATATATACAGTTTCTAACATTGTTTATAATTTCACAAATACTATAAAACTAATGAAGCAGCATGTCGAGAGCTTGCAGATATCCCCTCCCTTTCAAGTGGAATGGTAAGCATTTTCCTTTTATGGGGGGGGGGAGTGAGAGGGAGTCACTTTGACATTTCCCTGCAGACTTTCTTACAGAATATACACATGCATCACGTTCTTTGCAAAATGTGAAGAAAAATACCAGAAGCAGTGTAATTGATCAAAATACCCAACTCACCCCCCCCCCACCACAATAATTTCAGCTAATTCTTACAACATGAGAAACAGTGAAAGGAATGATTCCAGGTCCGAATTAGTGATGGATTCTCAATCCAAGTAAATAGATCATCGAGAGTTGACAATTGATATTTGCGAGTTCAAGTATTTTAGAATGCCACTTTTTGCTTCTTGACCTCAACCATTAGGTGATGAATATTGATGAGGTCACCCCTGTAGGTCATGTTTTTAAACGGTGCCACTGTGAGTATCTTCTGGAATCTGTGATAATACTGGATCAGCTGTGTCAAGGCCCCCTGAAACAAAGGGAGAGGTCGAAATAATTTCTTTCAATTTATCTATTTGAAACAAAGCAGATTGGCTGTTTTCATGAATATTCAAATACTGCATCACCAATAATGCCTACGGAACTCTGAAATGGTACACACAACTTGGGCATGTGTCGCCCACAGATCCTAACCAATGACACAAACGATCACGAGTGACAAAGGATAGACATTTTCTTTTACTGATCTAAACACACGACAAACAAATACATTATACAAACTTTGATTATAGGCTGGCTACAAATAGCAGTGATTTCATTTCACTAGTAATTTCATTTTCAAATGGTGCAGAAAATCGTCAAGTTAAAGAGTCATAAAAAGACGGAAGGACACCAGTGAATGAAACAGAAAACGGTATACCTGTAATATCGAGGTTCCGTTCTTGAAGTTAGTGAACGATCTCATCACCTCTTGGTTTATGCTCTCAATCGCCCGTTTCCACGAAGAAGCGAAATGTTGGACGATCTGCTCGACTCGTTCTGGGAACAAATCAAACAGCAGTGACAAAACTGTTGACTCTTCTTTGTATCTCAAAAGCTTTTCAATTAGAAGGTATCTTTAAAGACAATCTGTACCAAAGGTGTAAAAACAACTAAACAGCCACAATCAGTGATTCATTTAAAGAAATCATTGATGCAATCTACGTGGTTTCATGTAGACAATCCTACAATATTGACGATATGTACAACTTTAACTTGATCACGAAAAACGAATTCTAGAATGAACTATTCATTGGGGGGAAGACAGAATTTTGGGATCATTTCAGTTCATCAAGAAAGAAAATCTCACTGTCTTGACTCTTCATGCTGTCTGCCTGCCCTCGTTCCATCCTGCTCTCTGCGTCCTTCACGAATGTCATCAGGGAACCAAAATACGGGCTGAGGACCTCTTCGATGTACTCCTGTGTCCTGGCTTCCAGTAAGTTCCTGAAACTGCTGGCTTCTCTTGATTCTTCTGATGCTCTCTCCTAAATTAAAACCAAAAAAGAAGATTGAAAATGACCAAAAAAAAAGCTCTTTTAATTTACAGAAGAATGCACACAAGCCCTATGGTCTCGCTCATGACCTATTTACTGAATCTTGGGATCCATCTCTTTTGTCTCCTGACAGGGAACGGCCGTGGAACACAATGACGAATTCTCACCGAGATGACACCGAGCATCATGTCGTAGTTATTGATGAGGAAGATCAACTGCTCCTTCCGAGCCGGGAACTCCGCCGCCATTCGGAGGATGAAGTTTTCGACTTCAGATTGCAGCTTGGAAAGAAGCCTGTCCAATCTCTCATCGGGGAATGATTCGTTCACGCTCACCAGAGCCCCGGAGAACTCTGCGTACCTTCTGGTGATCTGGGGAAATGACAAATTGTTCACTTGTGTCACAAAATCTGTCGTTGGCAGGAGGAATATCAAAAACAAAGTGTTAGCTAGCTACTGAAGATGTATATAAAACAGCAAATCATAAGGTAACATTTAACTCATAGCTTGGCATTTTTACCTCCATTCAACAGTATTAGTGATAGATTAATATTTAGCCCAATCAAAAGATAAGGGCACTTTCTGAATGAAGGAAGGCTAGAAGAACAATCTCATTCTGTCATCAACAAATGTATTTGAACATGTTTTATTTGATGGTATCTTCATTCTAATATGAAGTTAACATTGCTGACGTATGGAGGACTGGTGTCTTCAGTGACAATGTACAGCTGGTATTACTCACATAATGAAGGCTGGTGCCTTCAGTAATAACATGACGCCGATATTACTCCTACAATGAGGGCTGGAGCCTACATTACTATGAAACTGATGTTACTCACATAAGGGGGGCTGATGCATTCACTGTTCATATAAAGCCAATGTTACTCACATAATGAGGGCTGGTGCCTTCAGTGACAACATGGAGCTGATATTGCTTCCATAATCAGGGGTGGGTGCCTTCACTTTTAAAACAAGGACAGTAATACAGTAAAACCCCGTTTATCCGAACACGTCGGGACCAGACGTTGTTCGGATAACGGAAAAGTTCGGATAAACGGGGTTTCATGTTTATCGT
>VJOZ01107559.1:162-12333 GCA_009801055.1 Stichopus horrens | reverse complement strand
AATACATCAACAATAAGAGAAATATTTAACTCACCCGTAGTTACTCTATTAAACATTATAGATTCAGCAACTCTTCCACCGAGAGCCATGCACATTCTATCAAACAACTGAGGAAAACAAAATATTAAAACTATTATTATAAACTCTGACATGTCAGCATTAAAAACATTAGAAAGTAATCTTTTAGAAAAACCAATCCTTGCTTTCACTTCCATACACTTTTCTGCAATGTTATACACACTGCAGAAACCAAGTAAGCGCAGTCATACCAATTACTGTACATTTAAATGTAAATTTAATGTAAAATTAAAGAATTTGTTTCTGTTTTCACTGGGCTATAAAAAATAGTACAAAGAGCTGCAAAATTGCTTTCATATCTTTCTGGTGAATGATTTCACATTCCAGTCAACAAACCGTACAACAGCAAAATATCCAACCACAGCAAACATATTTTACCCACAGCTGCTAACTTGAAGCAAATACAAACAGTTCTCTCACTTGCAACATACTTTGACAGTGTAGAGTCCTCATTTAGATTAATTTAAATCATTCACACCTGCTCCTTGGACAGCAGTTTTAGTTCTGTTGGTAAATATTGAGCAAATCCCAATGCAGAACTTGTCCTTGGCACGATGGAAATTTTGAGCAGAGCATCCGTGTGTTCGAGCAACCAGCCAGTCAATGCGTGACCTGACTCGTGGTATGCTACCACCTTTCGCTCTTCCTTTGACAGGACATTGCTTGTTTTCTCAGCTCCTGCGATTACTCTCTCTACGGCATATTCAAAGTCCTGGACATCTACCACTTTTCTGGCATTTCTTGCTGCATAGAGGGCAGCCTCATTGGTGATGTTAGCAATATCAGCACCTATAGACGTTGACACAGGAAAAAAAAAGCTCAAAATAGAGAACATATAGAAGGGTAGGTAGTTGTGAGAAAAAAATTATTCTAAATATATCTGTGTAGTCAAAAAAACATGCAACTGAATTGAGGTAAGAAACTGAAACAAACACATCAATAAATGAAGAAATATTCATTTAATTTCAAAGTGTTTCCTGCAATTTACTGTTCTGAGCATTGTACCAGACTTTTTGTTTTTGTATGTTTCTATTAAAAAACCTCGTAGGATGGATTTAGGAAGGAGATTGCACAGGAAGTTATTTATCTTATTAATACCTCTTTTTCCTGATTTTCTTTCATGTTTCCTATGGCAAAGTCAAGAGGAGAGTGACTCACAAGAAGCTTTAAGTCCTTACAGAACAACAAACAATCAAGTATGTTAATATCCATACTTATATATTATTTACAATATCAGAATATGCTATACATCACCAAGAAAGCCGACTTTTATTTCATCAACAGACACCAGCCACTGAGCATGATAGCTAACACTTAGCAATAGTCAACTCAGATTTAATATGAGCTAATTGCACATGCCCAAGATTGCACGTTGAGAAAAAAGTAACAACAAAATAGATCGAAACACAGCTCGTGATGTATTTTCATTGGCACTCTATGGAAATAAAATTATCTTACATGTGTCAAAAGCAAAGTGTACAAAATGAGTGAAGTAATTTCACTCCTTGCCAATAACATTCCTAACCCTTCTTCATCATCTTACTGAAATGCTCTGCATCTCATTTTTCTCACCACTCATTCCTGGAGAAAGCTGAGCAAGTCTTGTGGAGTATTCAGCAGCCGGTTTCTGCAACTTTAGTTTCTTGAGATGGACTTCAAATATTTCTTTCCTCTCAATAAGAGTTGGGCTGTCTATTAGAATGTGTCTGTCAAACCGTCCTGGTCTCAACAAGGCCTGTCAAATATACAGACAAAACTGATTCCACTAACATGCTTATGGAAACCAATCACCATTCATGGAGAAGTAAAGCTGTATCTTGTATCAAATGTTCAAGAGATGCTGTCACTTTTGTTTATGCCTGGTAGTAGCAGGGGGAAGAGAAAGCTCAATGGAGTTCTTACATTTTATCTAGAGTCATACTCTAAACTTAATCACTTTCAAAAATATTTAAAGAAAATGTATACTTAAGAAAAATATGCAAAATTCAGTTTATGAGCTTCATAAAAAGGAAACAAAATGTTTCAGAGAAGGAAAACATCACTTGAGTCCTCTTCCAAAGATGTCTTCCAAGTAAGATGGTAGCATTTGAATTAAATCTCTTAACTACCAACCGTGATGAGCCAAAAAACAAAAGAGATTAGATTTTTCTACCAATAAATTTCCCTTCAATTTGACCACTTGCCTCATTTGCATTACTAGTGGGTGGTATTTAATTTACACTTGGACATCAACTCTTTGATGTTACTCTCTCCTTGAAGTGTGCCCCCACTGTACAATCTTTTGAGCAGTTCTTTTCATAACATACAAATCTTTCTGGCATTTTGTTTCCCCTGGATACAACAGTCGCAATTCAGTCTCCCGTTGGCTAAATTAGTAAACCCTCACTGAATGAAAAGCAACATTTCAGACTTTTAGAAGTAAGGACATAAAGCATTAGAAACACTAAATTCGAAAATTAGTCAACAAAACAGAAAAAAAAAAGGCAAAAATTTTATCATAGTGAATTTAAAAGCAATTGAGGAGACACATTATCCTAGTTGCTCTAAAAGTAATTGTGTGTCACAAACATGACTCCCAAATGAAACATGGCTCTCATTTACAAGATACTGAAATTAAACTCAAGCCCAATTGCTCCATTTTGATTGGGAGGATCATCTGTTTATTTCTATAGAGCTAGATGATGCAAATTCTTTCCAGTCTATCTTGTCATGGTTGATTTGTTTTACCTTATCCAAGACATCTGCTCTGTTTGTTGATGCCAGCATGATGACGCCCTTCTGTGTTCCCATACCGTCCATCTCCACCAACAACTGATTCAGAGTTTGTTCTTCTTCTGCAGATGATCCCATCGTCGAAGCACTGTGTTGAATAAAGTCCACGAAATAAACTGGTATTAAAACCAAAACCTCATCAAATACAACCAACAAGTCTGATGAAAAGGAGTGTTACTAGAGGTTATGGCCACTACAGTCACCACACTGGTCGCTGACGGTCACGTCTATCACCACTCGATCTTGCCGATCCGCACAGCGCCTAAATTGCTGGCTTCTGACCCGCACTAAAATCATCAACTTCAGGTAAATGATACCAACTAAAATCACAACTTACAAAACGTAACATACCATGAGTGACAGCATAACATCACGTGGATCTGATTTTAAGCATTGAGATCCTAGCACTGAAATCCTAATACCAACACAGGTTACCAAGGAGTATAATCCTGCTGCAGCTATATTCACAGTACTAACACACATGTAGAAGCCTACTGTGATGAACAAGCCTGCTTCAGCTGACACTGTAGAATATATACAACACTGCCACCAGCCTACACTGAGGGATGAATGAGGACATTCTTGGATGCCCTGCAGATCCCTTTTCATGATTGATAGAAAAGCAACATTTTGTAACACAAGGTCTTAGACATGCCTGCATATAAAGACTGCAGATATAAATGCTATATCATAGTTGTGGAACACTGTATAAACTTCTGGTCAGAGATGCATTTCACAATGATTTAATACGGACATTTAAGAGGTGGTTATAGTATAGCATTACATTACACTACATGTGAAATGGGCTGTCAATATTTTTAATGATA
This sequence comes from Stichopus horrens, assembly GCA_009801055.1. Classification (NCBI taxonomy): domain Eukaryota; kingdom Metazoa; phylum Echinodermata; class Holothuroidea; order Aspidochirotida; family Stichopodidae; genus Stichopus; species Stichopus horrens. The sequence continues at coordinate 8,656 of VJOZ01107559.1, read as the reverse complement.
TCAAAATGAAGGTAAAAAGTACCTTCCTTGTCGCTTTCTTCCGATTGCATCCAGTTCATCGATATAGACAATGCACGGCGACCTCTTCCTTGCTTCCTTAAACAAATCCCGCACCCTCGCAGCTCCCAAACCTCCTATCATTTCTACAAACTCTGAACCTGCCATGGCAAGAAATGGGACATTGGCTTCCGTAGCCACTGCCTTGGCCAGGAGAGTTTTGCCGCATCCAGGAGGACCCAAAAGCAACGCCCCCTTTGGAACCTGTAAAAGGAAACAATATTTCACACTCACTAGAGCAGGCTTCTTAAAATTAAATAAAGTACAACACGGTGAAATTATATTGATATACTTCACCACCGATTGAGATCCAGATGAGTAGTATAAGGGGTGCAACCCTCAACTCATACTCTTGAATTTTTTGGGCTCTGAAGGAACTCTAGAAAAGTATGCAAAATGATGTGGAGTCTGTTCACTTTTCTGAGACATATTTGTCCATCAAATGTCTAGATTTTCTCAGTCTTAAAAGGAGACTTCAAAAAAAAAAAAACATAATGAAAGTGATAACTTATCATTTTGGTTATATCTTTTAGTTTTTTTCATGTTCTCCTGTATTTTCGCATCCCACTACAACCCTTGTTGAGAACCACAAGTGGTTTACACGTTGCCACCATTTGAGGAAGCCTGTACTACAGCACAATGCAAAAATCATTGATCACTTACACCATGCAACCATCATTTATTATTAACACCATGCAACAATCATGGATCCTTAACACCATGCAACAATCATTGCTCATTTATTTCAAACTCTCTAAGAATCTATGTCCTTATTTTGATTAAGTCAACATGTAAAAAAACTTTTACCCTTCAAATCATCTTACAATGATGGAAAACAAAGAGCTGAGAATTTTGGCAAATGTCTGATTTGGAAAAACAGTAGTTAACTTTGACCACTTGTGTGCAGTCAAAATAACAAGCTAGCATACTGTGCTAACGTTATGATGCATGTACCTGCCTATAAAGAGTTTGAAGGCAGCAGCACCTACACGTAGTTAGACTGCCCTCCCTCATTTGTGAGTTTACTTTTCAAAGATTCAATTCTGAGACTGCTGGCTTTGATTTTTTTAACAAAACACTAAACAAATGAGAAAGATTTTAGCTCAAAATTCACCAGTGTAGGGAGGAAGGTCTGTGCTGATTCATCATTGTTTTCTAGACTGATGTGAGTCTGAACATTTTTGCATCCCAGGCAACTTGTTCTCATGACACAAGAAAGAACTTTATGTGACCTAAGTACAAAACTATGCTTGACAGAAGCAATAGCCATTGTCCTTAAATTTAATTTTGTCTCCCCTTAAAACAAAATATGTTATCATAAAAACCAACAATTCAAACCTGTCAGACCACACTCAAATTATTTTTTTAACCTTCAACACATGGTGCAGATACTGCAGGTTGGCATGTCTGCAAAGTCACATAGCCAATCCCAGCAAAATCAGAGTAGTTCTTGTGTTAAAATAGCATGGCTATGTAATTGACAAAATTTAGCACTGTCATAGCAACAACTGCAACTCTGTTTTTCTCACCTTGGCTCCCAGTTGAACAAATTTATCCGGTTTCTTGAGATAATCAACGAACTCCATCACTTCAATCTTGGCCTGTTTCATCCCTGCCACATCTTTAAAAGAGACCCCTTTACTGCCGCCTTCTTCCACCACCGTAAATTTGGCCTTAGCTGGAGACGGATCAACAAAAGAGAAACCACAGTTTAACAGCTGAATAACATCCAAAAGTATTACAATGAAATGTTAATTTTTTTTTTAAGTTGGCATGCTAGAAATAATTTTGTCCACTTGATAGGAGATTGTAAGACTTGAATGGGACATCCAGTGGTATCAAAAGGGTTGTTTCTTGGGTGGGGGGTGTGAGACTAGACATACATCCATACATCCCAGGGGCAAAGCTACATTTTTTTTTTCTAGCCAGGCGTGGGCCATGTATGAGTATGCTTCAACAAGTATGATTCAGTAGGATACAAAAATACAGTATGCCTCTACCATAGTGGTGCATCTGCAATTTGAACTAGGGGTGGACTGAGAATTTTTGGAAGATAATCTCCTTTGTAAGGGAGCACCACAATCAGATGGCATGGATCAAACCAGAAAATTTTTATATAAAAGTACCCTTGACATTGCAGGAAAAAAACAATAAGGCACACGAAATGGTACTGTCAGCATTCTCTTGGTTGGAGAACCTTTCTTTTGACATTGTTGGATGTTTTTCACTGTAAAAGACAGATGACATTTGTGCATTTCCTGATGAAGTCTGTGATATCACATGGGCAACACCATTATCATTCTCTTTATGCAGAAGGCACAAAAAGTTCTCAGGATTTCTTTTTTAATCATCTCCCCTTTCGATATGTTCTCATTCTTTATCTTCCTCTTTGTTTTTTTTTTCTTCTTTTTTCCTACATCATTTTAAGCCCTCTGGACTGAGCAGGGGGGCAGCTGTCCTCCCTATCCCCCCTGAATTACACCACTGGGGACATCCACATTTTGCACATTATAAGTCACTACCTGATGGTACAGAGATGGAAGAGAATGAGACACATACTCTAAGGTTTAAAATAGACTATGGGATTGTGACATAGGATTGTGACATGGGATTGTGACATGACAAAATACTAGCACAATTTTGGACAAATCCTGGACAAATGATGCTTCCCTCTGGAGAAAGAAAATGCATCTATACCAGTGAGTAATGATTGGGCCAATAACAAAAGAAATTAAAATGATTTAACCAGTTCTGCTTGAATTCAGTGGTAAATCTGATTTAGTGGGAACAAACAAAAAGATATTGACAAAAAAAGAAAAACCAACCAAAGTAACAGACAAAACTGAACTTACTGAATTGAGACAATGCATTGATACCCCCGCCTCTCATGGCTGACCTGATGAGATACATGAGGAAACCAAGGATGACCAAGGTGCCAATGATGCCTGAAAAACCATCTGAACTGGCATGTTTGTAATTGATTTGGAGCTGTTCAGATGAAGACAAAGTTCTACATATATTAAAATTAGAAGAGTTTCTGGCATCACTTTCATATTCACTGTATTTTAATCCAATAAGGTTTGGAACCATCACATTTTATGATGTGGTTGATAAGTATGGTAAGGGTCTGTCCCACTGGTAGCCAAATTGCACTGCATAGTACTTGAAATAGAATAAGGAGGAGAAAATCGATGACAATACAATTCGAATTCTAGTTCTGATGATCTTGATAACAATTTCTATAAGTGAAATGAGCATGATACCAGATGATGTTTCTATTTAATTTATCATACTATTTTTTATTTTATCTTATATTTTATTACATCAAAGAAGGTTCTTTGCTGATAAAATAGGACTCAGAACTGTTTATCATCATACGAAATATATCTGATGAATTTTGAAAGAAGTATTACTAAATGAAATTCACTGACTCTGTCTTGTGGGGAGATTCCAAGTTCATCTTCGACCTTCCTCAGTTTTCCTTCAAACTTTTCAATATTTCCAACTCTGAGTCTGAAGTGGTTAGATTGACCCCTGCCTACCTGTTGATTCAAAAGAATATCAGTCTCAGGATAGGGGGAAGTATAGAGTTTCTCAGACCTTTCAAGGTAACTGATGTGAAAGGAAATGACAAAAGCTTTACCTTAATAATCGATGTTCCAGCACAGTCTACAATCATATTTCAAGTAAGCTTCCAGTGTTGCAGTTGAGGCTGGCCTCGGCCTAGTCTGCCAGGATTCAACTACAACAATGTAAGCTTTCTGATGATTCAAGAACCTAATCATTTCCAGAGACAACCCTTCAAAGTTTTCAGCATCCTCAGCCATAAATTGCATTGAAAGTTCAGACATGCTTGGGCTTATAAAATGAAAAGTGCTTGAACCATTATTGGCCATGGGTAGACTATGAAAACTTAAAACTTAAATCTGGCAACATTTCAAAGCTGGCATATTATTGCAAATCATGCTAAAATGAGACAACATGCCATATCCAATGCTCAGCATAGTAAAGGGCTTTACCAACGTGAATGAGGTATAGGATAGGCCTGTTACTTAACAGCTTAAATACAACATTCTGAGTAAATTATGTGGAATGTCAATATTTGAAAGGCTTTCTCTGCCTAAAAGCAAGGACTACAATGACAACACAGTGAAGCAAATAAAGCCATCTCTCAATGGTATCACAATTCTACAAGACCTTTGCTGGATTGTCTTCACAATGAAGACCAATGGAAACTATGTTTATGAATTCACATGAAGACAATGCCGATGAGAACTTGTTGTGATCTTACAGATAGTTAACAGCTTAACCAGGAGAGTAGGAACACCAGGTATATCTGGTATATCTGGTATATCAGGTATATCTGGTATATCTGGAGTACTTTGTGATTAATTGTTTCAAAAGCACTACTCAGGTTAGGGTGTGTATGAATAGTGTGACCCCTTTGGGTTTGAATGGTCATTATGCATCCTAATCAGTTTCAGTGACATTGTTAAATTGTTTGTACGTAGATTGAAGAGGTTCAAGCAGATCATAATCTAACATGTATTTAAATAGCAATGAAAAGTTTAAGTACATTCAATACTCTGCCTAGTATACTCACTACTCACAGTACACAATACATGCTATTGATGCTCTATGCTTGTGATAATCTATGCTCACACCACTCTATGCTCATGATACTCCAGCTTAAATTTAGTAGCTATGTCAGGGGCTATGTCATTGTTTCCAAAATTCCATGTTCCCAGCATGCAATGTTCCCATGGTTCCATGTTCTCAGGGTTTGGGAACATCAATGATCAAACCCTTCGAATATATAACCCTAGGAACAGCAAACCTTGAGAACATTGAAACTTGGGCACAGTGAACCTTGAGAATTACGCTGACATTTCTGTCAACATCGACTCCTGGGAACAAAAACCTTATACTCATAAGCAACCATTAAAATAAAACAAAAATGGGGAACATCAACCTCTGGAAACAATGAACCCTAGGGACACTGGGTAGACCCTGCTACAGCATGTTGAAACTGACAATGTCACTTACTGAAGATTAACATCAAGTAATTTTAACTGAAATCAATAACATAATCTAACATCTTAAAATTATTAATTTGGACTTGTCATAACCTTGAAAAATCCAAATTGTCAAGGTAATGACAAATCTTGTCATAGCACACAGAAGAATTGTATCATGGAATGATAATTCTCTGGATTTACCCACAGAACCTGTCTTTTCAAAGTATTGATTTAGCAAACAATAGCTAATATACATGCTTACCTCTCTGCCCAAGACTATAGCACCATCATGTAAGAACACATGGACAACATCAGACTCTGGATTTGATGCCTCACCGCTTCCATCAGAATCATAATATGTAACAGAGAGACTTTTCACCTATCAAAGTAAACAAAGGAGAAAAAAATATACCCCAACATAAAGGGGAAAGTATGTCATGAAACAGACTTTTTTCGAACACGGAATGAATGAACTATCTTATCTCTTTCAATCATAGAGTAGGTTTTGTTTTAACTTAACATTATTTATCATACTATTGCACTGTACATGCATTATTATAGGAAATGCAAAACAACATTGTTAAGAAACTCAATTTAAACCAAACCTCTCCTTTGGCCAGCATGTCATTTACAAAAGTCTGCCAAGTGATGTTCTGAGCATCATCTCCCTTTGAGAGCAGGTTTAGGAGTGTGATGATGAGGAAGAGCATCAATAACATCCTGATATTATCATTGTCCAGACCTCTCCTCTGTGGATCTGTAAATTACAGAGCGGGATGAAGAAATAAATACCAATTGATGATGTTTCAAATTGAATTTGCAACATTCATCAATCGAAAATCAAGAAGATTTAATTTCCAAGTGGAAAACTACATTTAAACTGTACTGAGATTTTCTCACATTTGAGCATTTCCTTTTATTCTTTTTGATTGTAGTCCTACTAAATAGCACGTTTCAAGGAGTCTGTACCATGCAAAGAAAACTTGATTTTACTGGAACCAATATATTTTAATATGTACATTTCACAAATATTCCATCCTTTGACAAAGATTATATTTTTCCACCATGATGATAAAAAATATTCCAATGATGTTAACAACAAACCTTCCTCATCATTATTCTGTTCCTGTTTCTCATTATTTTGACCTTGTCTGTTTGCTTTTCTAGAAGAAGTTGAGACATTCAAAGTTTCTGCAATAAACAAAAAAGTAATGGAATGAAGAAGAAATTTAGATTCATGAAAAACTGAGGAAAGGGTATGGAAAATATTTTACAAGTGTATACAGAGGTACAATACTACAGCATAGTTTTCCAGTGAAACAAGGCAACCTCTTATCTAACACTGCCTGATATCATTCCCATCAAATTGTGCCCAACAAAACCTACCTTTTGCTGAAAAGTAAACAAAGTCAGATTTTGGAACAATTGCTGATGGCAATACTGAATCTGTTGCACGACTTCAGGTGATAGATTACAAATAAATCAGATACTCAGTGTACTAAAAATATATTTGGAATAATTGGTATGAAACAGTACTGTAAAAATTTATAACAATTTCTTCTTTCTTTTGATGGAAAGAGAGTAAGACAATAGGTTAATAAGTTCATAGAAATTGCAAACTGACAACTATAATGAAACACATATTGAAGGCACTTAGAGACTAATGTGACACAAGAAAATCTCAATCAAATGAAACGTACAAGGTAAAAAGAAATAAAACTCACAATATGCATATTAATGAAGCAAACAGATTGAGAAGACACATCATGTCTTTACAGAGTATCCAATACTACATGGTTGAAACTAAAAAACTTTGCTAATGCCATAATTAATTACCATTTATACCGAGGACATTCTTTAAGCTGCAAATGCTTAAATTTGATCTCTGTATCACTTTCTGCAATGCATGAAATTCCTCCCTTATCCGTACATTTAAGCTTCTGTGAGAGGAAAGCTGGAAATAGAATGACACAAGAAAACTTGTCATGAAAGAAAGACCATACGTGAACTTGGGCAGATTCATAGATATCATATACCATACTATCTGGTATGAAACCAAACTGGAACTGAACAATCCCAGTCATACTAGGATGTGGAAATGCAACACTAGAACTAACAATGGAAAGATTACTAAGAACTGAAAATGGAAAGATTATTAAGAGTGAAAAGAAACTGCTGCTCATTTCTCAAATTTCTCTAACTGAAATGAAACAACTTTCATTGATAGAAATTTATATTAAAGCTAACAAAAAAACTTTTGAGTAAAATTGATGGTCTATAGTTTAATTTCAAATGCAATTTTATTTGAGGGTTTTATTCTCATGAAATACTGCTAAGCTATGACAATATGGCAATGAGAGCATCTTGGTAATGATGGTAATTGTAACTTTGTTTAGGCATATTCTGAAGCATTTCACTTGAATCCTAAGTTTTGTAATATCTGACATCCCATATAAGGGTGGTGATTATGTATATTGTAGTAAGAAGCACGAGCCTTTTTATTTCTATATCAATCTTTTTTAATAATTATTTTCATGGGACTCTGGGACACTCTTATGTCCCACCTGAAACTGCAATTTGTCCAGGCAGTGGGGTGCACCCTCTATGTTGAAATTGAATTAAGAATTTAAATTAGAGGCAACCTACCCAGTTTATGTGTGGACTGTAGAGAATGTTACATTCTTTCTGAGACTGTGAGGGACCTTTTCCTCGTCCATGATTTCCAGAAAGTGAGCTGAAAGCTGACGATTGCCTTCGACTACAGTTAATGCAGGTCTTAAGGTCTTTTAACTTTGATGCATTATGCTCTGTTGTCCAAAAATTCGCTGAACTGATAACGTTGCCCAGTTTCGGAAGAGTTACACATTTCGCATACTTTCGACTGAGGAAAATCTGGCTTCTCATTCCCTTCGACCAGCCTTTCTCAGGTGATAACAAACGGAAAACTGTACTCATAGTGAACAATAATGGGTGAGAGTTGGTCAAGATGCTGTGTTACGCTCGTTTTCTTTCCAAACCAGTCATTTTGACGCTACAGTTTAGACGATAGGATTCGTACGATATGTGCGAGGCGATGATGACAGTCCTTGCATAATAATAAAGTTGCGCAACTCAAATCAATTACGGTACCCGTTTGAAGGCAGCAGACATAAACAGCAGCCAATAGCTTTTAGATGCACGCGACATCGGCCACTCTCATTTGCAACAGAGAATGAGATAAACATTTCTACGGTTTCCACACAGTGATTTACGGTAAGTTATGGACACTGTGACAGGGAAGAGTATCCGGAGATAAATTAAAGTGGTTTGCTATGTCAAGTAAAGTCGATGGATGATGATGAAAAATGGGGGAGAACAAAAAAATAAAAAAAAAACGAAGGGAGGAGGAACTTGGGGATGATAAGTTGACGGATGGGGGG
>VJOZ01107513.1:2520-20507 GCA_009801055.1 Stichopus horrens | reverse complement strand
TTCGTTCAAGTCGAAGTGAAAATTACTCCTCTAGCAGTGAGTGGTTGACAAGACAAGTCACAAGGCTCTTCGAGTCACTGCTCTATGCAGCCGTGGCTGAAGAAGAGTCACAAGGTTTAATTAGCTACAAGTCTTTGCTCCGTGCAGTGGCTGACTCGACAAGTCCCGCTGTTTTGCAAGTCTCAAGTCCATGCAGCACCTGAGAAGTTTCAAGGTTTTTTATGAGTCTCTGGTCCATGCTATTGCTGAATGTGTCTTCAAGACTCTGCTCTTATACTGCCTAGAATAAAGAATCTTCTTGGCTCTCTGCCTGGTGGTTGAGATTGTTATCTTCTGTCTTTACTGTTTTGGTAGTTTATTTTCATTTGTCCCTGTAGTATTTTTTGAAGGACTTCTTAAATTTTTGTAGCCTTTTTTTTTTTTCATGTATCATTGTATTTTGTTACAATTTATTTATTGCTCTCTAGTGCATCACTTTGAGAGCATGCCTGACTGTGATGTATTCTTGTCAAATGTTGCAGGAACTCAAGAATGTAACATGACAGTCAACTCTCAGCCTTACTTTGAGGCATGCCTGTACGACGGCTGTGCAAATCCAGACGACCTGACAGGGCCTTTTTCTGCCTATTTAGCCTACCTCCGAGAGTGCACTGGTCGACAACTCTTGCCTTCTGACTGGCGATTCCCAGAGATTTTAGATCCGAGTAAGTAATTACCATATTGTAACATGTCATCTTTAACCAATCAGTGATAAAGTGGCAGAATAAAGAAGGAAGAAGTGTATTTCTTAAGTGCTAATTTGACTGTCATTTACTTTAAAATGTAAGAATACAATCCAAGCAAAAAGACTGCAGTCGAATGAAGTATTTTGATTGATTTGCAATAGTAGCTATCATCAGTAATGCTTTTGATGTGATTTTGTTGGCCTTTATCAACAACGACAATCATTTCGTAGCTTTGAAGTTATCCAGGTTAGTCTAAGCAGTTGGTTGCAAAGTGCCTCGCTTAGCAAAGCAGTGTGACAAGTAGAAATTCTCTCAGCTTATTAATCACACATCAGTAATGATCTGGTATTCATTTACCGATCAGTGGTTGATACCTTTCCTGCCACTTTTATGAACTGCATGACAGGGAAATGAGAAGAGAAAGCATCCAGCCTCTGCTATGAATACTAGCATACTGATCAGTGGGCTTATGAATATTCATTTCCTTCAACTGTGCGTTAATGAACACCAGGTGTCAGGAGCGAAGAGATTAGTTTGTACTTTGAACGTTCTTAGATGTATCTTGCTTTCACACCATCGCTTTCTTTTTAAAGTAAAGATTGTGGTGAAAGCACTTTAACTCTTTGAACACTTTATTATTTTGTTTCATTTTAATTTCCATGGTCTTATTTTGCATGAGGTATTCCTGCTATTAGATGACATGAGCTTAAACTTTTTGGGTCCTTTTGTCCTCATTTCAGGCAAGAACTGTCCTCCAAACTCTTACTTTGCTATCGATGCACCCACCTGTGAGCCAATGTGTAGCAATCTGGCCAGCCAGCCGACACCCTGCCAGGAAAAACGTGCCCCTGGTTGCAGGTGCATGGATGGCTTTGTAAGAGAGGGCGACCGTTGCATCCCGCAGAGCGAGTGCGGTTGTACGGATTTTCAAAGATATTACCCGGTAAGAGGTTAACTTTCCTAATCTGAGGGCTTGTATGTTGTCATCATCATAGATAATTGCATTTTTAATTTTTATAATGTCATGAACTGACCCTGCTGTCCCTTTTTTCTTTTCTTTTTTTTTTTCGATTGACTCTTGTATGAATAGACCTTGTCTGTAAATACTATAATCAGTTCCTGCATGTCTGTTGATCATAGTGTGATATGTTGTCATTAGTGCATTTACTGTACCTTGCCACCATACCACCTCCTTTCATTTCCAAACTCTAGTTTTCAACAATTACTCGAAGAGAGGCTGAACTATTTGGCATTCCCTTTTTCTATTTGTTCCATTCTTGGTTTCAGTTACGTGTGGAAGATATAATAATAAATTGTAATTATTTGGAGACTCTGGGATTTATTTGTCGACAGTAATGTACACCATGTGTAAAAGGTTGACTGCGAGGGAGAGATTTATTCAATCATAATATCTACGATTCTTTCTTGTCGTCATGGTGACATGCATTTTCCGGAGATCCGTCAAAGTTGTCAGTGCAACAGGGGTCATAAAGATTCGTTCCTATCCAATCCTTCCAAAGAGCTGAATGATATATTGGTCACTATTTTAAAAATATGTACTTTATTTCCTTTTTTTGCCTCATTTTGAATACAGTTGGGAAGTCAGTGGTTGAGACCTGGCTGTCTAGAGAAATGTCTTTGCAACCTCAATGCTCTAGGAGTTGCTACTGTTGAATGTGTGGGCCATCTCTGCTCTGGTAATGCTTTATGTGATTCCAGAGATGGAGTCAGAGCATGTGTCTGTCTGCCAGGATTTCACGGCAACGGTCTGTCTTGCCGTGGTAAGTATTCTCCTCATTGGTTATCCACTCAAATTATGTTACTCAGGTGGTTGTATGCACACTGTAGTGTCCTCTACCATCGTTGGGGCGAGACTCCAACAGAAATTTCACGTCAAAGGTGTCTTTCCAAATCAGCTGCTCACTTCCATTTTCCTCAGGAAGTTACGATTTCAACTGAGGGGTGGTTGTTAGGTTCATTTACTTTTTTTGATTGATTTTAGAACTGCATAATTTCTCATTCATGTTGCATGTTGCAACTGGTTTGAACAACAAGAACATTTTTTCTGGGTATTCACAGCAACATCCTGCAATCCAAATCCTTGCCAAAATGGTGGCACCTGTCAAGACATGGCATTCGGAAACTCCAGATGCGTCTGTCCTTATGGAACGTTCGGAGAGCAGTGTGAAGAAAGTAAGATACAATGAGAGAACTTTTTTGTTTGAAATGTCCATGCCTCTTTGGGGTTCTTCCAGCCCATTTTAATGAGGTGCGCTGCCCACTTTGAATTTGATTTTCCTTTTAGATTTGTTTTTGCTCAGAACAAATCTTGAATTATGCAAATCTTTATAGTTTGCTGCTTTGTCGTAAATCCACATTGCGTTTTCTAATCAATATTGAAAACAGCTTCATGGCGACTCGAAGCAAAACATTTTAGACAAAATAGCTATGTTTTCATTCTACCTGTTTGTTCACAACTTTCTGTTGGTGAAGACAAGGCAAATTTTATCCGGTAAAGGTTGTATAATTTGGTAGTTTCGATTAAGAGAAAGAAAGCTATCACATTTTGGAAAATAATGTAATGCTATGTTTCCCATGTGGCACAAACAATTGATAGTAGAATCATCACAACTGCCGATGTTGATGTTGAACATTCGTTGATCAGCCCTTTCCATGTTGGAGGGTGCTGTACACCAGTCTTCATGGTTATGTGTAATAATTTTAAATAATCAAAATAGACTTGATGGGTGCATATTGCTAGGCACTGATTTCAGGTATTTAATCTGCCCATATTACTGTTTTGGTACTCTCCGGTTTTCGATTAGCAGACATTACCGGGCTAGGTCTTCATGTTTTGATTGACAGATGTTAATGATCGGGTCTTTCATGTTTTTGATTTGTTTGTGTCCGTAATTACGACTTTGAGGTTTTGATTTGCACGTGACTGATGGCGGCTTTCAGGCATTTGATTGGCATATATTACCTAATTTCTCACAAATTTTGCTGTAGTAACAGGAGGTGAGACATTAAATGCAACACTAATTTACTGCAAATAATCTTTCCAGTCACTTGGCTACCCAAACACCTGTTTGTTATCTTTGTGAATGTCAAATACTCTTCACATGTGTCCCAGAGATCTTCTACGGCTTACCTTGTGTCCACGCCTGTCGAGAATTGAGTCTGTCCCTTAAATGCCATGACATATCAAAATGGCATATTAACATTTCCTGACATAGTTCCTGCAAATTGTGCAAGTTTCTGTGATCACTCCCCCTTCTCAATTTGCAGTCTTTACCGTGTTCCTGTGGGCTCAGTATTATCACTTAATAGTGGTAAAATCTTTCACCATGTTATCTAATCAATGTACATATCTATCATGTGTATTTTTGTCAATTGGTTAAAGAATCAAAGAAGTGAGACGAACCCATCTAAGCAACCAAAAGAGCACCATAGTAATTACAACGTAAAGCCTGTACCAACAGTGCAGCAGTTTATTGATAATGCCATCTCACCAAACCCCTAAAAGTTGAATGCGACTTGCTTTTATTAGACCACTTGGGAGCAAGTAGAAATACTTGATGGTCATATTGATGATACTGTGACACGTTACAAATCCATTAACAAGTTGCAAAAATTGACCAGATTTTTTTTTCAAGTAATGAAATACAAGATCATGGAAGGGTGTTCAGTCTACAGAAGTTCATTGATTTCTGCCAGCCAGAATATTCTAGAAGGTTATTTTGTTTTCCACCGACCCTATGAAGAGGTTTACCCTTGGAGATGGGCGTAAATCTTCGCCATTTTCACAAAATTTGTTACATTTATTGAAACAGTTGATTGAGGATAATGTGGCATTGCTTTTGTGCCATACTATGACTCAGAAATCGCAAAATTCAGGTCGACCTCCTATTGAATTGACCATTTCTGAAAGCACCCTTTTAACCTTACTGCCATTTCAATTTTTCATTGTGTCATGTACTACTTATCAAGGCTATTGATGCAATGGACAAGGAAATTCAATACCACCCATGACATGTCTTTCCTTTACTGCATGGAGAAAAAAGGGCAAATTTTCCAAAACCATTCAAAGATAAGGCTCCTTCATGTAATGATAACATATGCTGATGATTTTGTGCCAAATTAGAATTTCAATTTCTAGCTGACTATGAATATTCCATCAAACACTCCCCAGTATCCTGTCATTGATCACATGATAGGTCACATGATAGGTCACATGGTAGATCACATCGATCACATGCAAAGATGCGGGCACCTTTCGGTGCATGGCTGGTAAAGTCTTAGTTCACTGAGGAGGGAACAGTTTGGTACTTTGTCAGTGACTGGGCAAGATATTTGACCCTCAGAGGCCATTGTCCTTGCCACCGGTGTCTTCAAAGAAAAGGCAGTATTGCTATAGAGCATCTTTCGACATGCAAATAAGCTTTGATTGAAAATCTTTTTTTTTTCTCTCTCTTTTCGTTTCATCACAACTTGATGACATTAAATTGCAAAGGACATAAAGATAGCATCTTTTGTCTTTTTCTATTTTGAATTGATGTTCAAAGTCAGTGTATGACTTTGTCTAATCTTCCATGTTTCTTTAATTTTGAATGTCTGGTGCCACATCAGAAATGGAGTATCTTTTTTTTTTTTTTNNTTGTTTCATCAAGATGGGGGACTCTGTTACATCTATGGAGACCCTTACTTCGAGACTTTCGATGGCCTGGCCTACAACTTTCAAGGAGTCTGTGAATATTCATTGGTCAGGGCTTGTGGTACTGCAAATATACCATTCAGTATCACCGGTACCCTGGAAAGTGTCGCCAGTTCACCGCTGAGCGCCCTGAGTTCTGTCACCATTGCTCTCTCTGTAAGTATTCAGATATGGCAGATAGCTATTGCTGTGAAAAGAAATGGCCAAACTCTATGACGAGGTTACAAAAATTCAGTCCAAGATAGTCGCTATTGCTCGAAAACACGTCTAACGGAGCCAAGAGCTTCGGCCTTGACATGTTTTTTCATTCTTGTGTGAATTTTGAACATTGATTAAGTGTTTACTATTTGTGTGTGAACAACGATATTCGGTCTTTAGTTACATTTTTAAATTTTTATATCATTAAATTTGCTCAATTTGTCAAACTCGTGGAACAAATACAACATTGTAATTGTGTTGCTACCTAACTGCATCCCAGCCAACACAATTGCTTGTATCAGCCAGTTGAGAATCTCCCTTCGATCAGAAATGTCTTCAGGTAACTTTTTTAGATCTAAACGCCAGCAGGGTATCAGATTTCTATGCCGTGTGGTTTGTTTTTGCTCTCAGGTGCATCTTTGTAATCAAGCAGAGAATGTGGTTGTAACAGATTTTTAGAAGGAAAGTTTTACCATGTATTTTGCCCACAGCAACCAAGACAATTGACATTTCAACTGACTAGAAGTGCGGTGCTTCTGAATGGGATGGCCGTGAACTCTTTGCCTTACGTCAGCATCAACGACGACGTGGAAATAATTTACAACGGGAATGAATTGGTAAGTTGTTTGCTTTTTACACTCTCTGCCCCACCATCCAGCTGTCTGTTGCAGTACTTGACTTTAGTGCAAACAAGGATGGGTGGGCTTTTTTGAATCAATATTTTTGCATCGTGCCCCCGATGAAAATCCCGCTGATTTCGAGAAATGCATCTCTCTGATCTGTTTGCTCTCACCAAAGCGTCCGATGCCTCCATCTTGCCGTCTGGTAGCCTCTTCTGTCTACAGGCTTCAGAGGATTTTGAAAAAAACTTGGATACATAGCTCCTTGGAGAATGGGACCACTGGTTGTCTAGAAATTTAAGGCCAAAGTTGACTGAAAGGTTAAGCATATGCTTCCTCTCCTAACAGATACAATCCTTTGGTTTGGAATTTGTCCATACTAGTCCTTCAGTCTTAGTTCATACAGGGTCTTTTAGGGATATGAGCCTCAGGATAGATCACTTTGAAGGCAAGGTAGGTCAATTTAGGTCTGCAAGAAGGTTTGGTCTGATAATTTTCCAGCATGATTGGACCTTAAAGTGTTTTCGTGGATTCTGGTGTAGAGATTGTTGAAGGGCTATATGTTTTAAAATTTTTCCTTGTCTCTCGTTAATCAGCTGGTGATAGCCAGTGCTAGTCGTGGCTGTTTAATAGAGAATCATGTTCGGAGCTTCTGAATTAAATAGCAGAATTCATCTGAATGCATCTTCCATCCTCGCTGAAATTGTCGAAGGAAGCTCCTCATAGGTGTCATTCATGCTCATGCTTCCAAAATGATGCTGCCAATAATCGTCTCGTGCTTGTCCAAGTACGAAGTTAGTTGTAATCACCAATAAGTGGTTTCATCAGGTTGGCATACTTAATTCTGAATAATGAAATTGTCACTTTTGTATATGTACCTCTGATTTCTTTTTTTTTTCTTTGTTGTAGTGAATTTCTCTTTGAATGAAAGAACTTTTGTTTTTGTCAATTAAATTTCATAGGAAGCTTCAACATTAATCTTGTCCTATTTCTAACAGTGGTTCCGGAGCAGGTATTTCAACATCAGATGGGACCGTTACTCTAAGGCCGTTATAGCAATGAGAGGCCAATTCCGAGGGAGTGGCATTTGTGGAATGTGCGGCAATTTTGACAACATACAAGGGAATGATCTGGCCAATCCTGCAGGCTCGCTGGTAATTTGCTGTTTCATCAAAACAAAAGTTCTTAAGTGCCCCCGTTGACTTCTGTCACTTTTTATCGGAAAAGGGTATTGATGTATTTTGTTTTGTTTGTTTATTTTACTGCTGGGGAAAATGTTAGATTTAGGAGAGAGTAGATGGAGGTAGGAATGTTTGTAATGTATGACAAAGAGGGAGGATTGTGCTGTGGGGAGTAGTTTACTTTTTTAATTACAAGTGGAGTTAAACTCATCTATGATGTCACTTCTGCATCATGATGATAGATGTGCGGGTTTCGTATTAACGGCTCTCTGTCGTCATTTGGTTTCAGAGGGTCAGCTCTTAAACAAGCTCAGAATTGTTTTTTTTTTCAGTTATTAAAAGTGTCCAACCCATGTACAGATTCTAAAACCCATTTTACATACCGTCTGTGGTAATTTCATACTTGTCAAATCCAGTGTATCCCAGATTACCCCCATGCAGCCTCAGTGTTCAAAGCCATTCCAAAAAAAAAAAGGAAGTTGTCGGTCAACATAGAAAGCATGTTATGGAGTCACGCACACTGCAAGTCCATTTAAGAATGTATAGCCTGTATCTTACTTCTTATAAGATTTGGAGTTTCAGGCATGCTTGGCAAAACATAGGATGTGAACAGTAATAATATCCTCTCTGATTTCACAGACACTTTGTCTCCTGTAATTATGATGTTTGTTATCAAATTTATCCCATCTCATCACTTTCATTGGATAATTGATTGATTGTTAATTGGTTGAGTGATAAGATAATTGGTTCCTTTTTTGTGATTGATTTGGTGATTGATTCCTAAGGTAATTAGTTCACTTTTATTATTGATCTGCTGATTGATTGAATGATTGATTGATTCATTCATTCATTGATAGGATTATTGTGTTCTCACAGCCACTATGCCATTTCAACGATTCACAGCTGTCCAATTCTTATGATACTTTGTAGAGTCTTTGAGCAATGGCAATTGACACTAACCCATGATTGGTACCCTTTCTTCACCTGGAAGTTAGTCATGCAGCTGGTCACCATATTGTAGCATAAAAATTGCTGTTTGAATTTTTCTTACCTTAGTTGTATGAGGTACTTTCCTCCTACTGACCAACTTCCCATCTAGACTCATTGTTTTAAAGTTTTTTTTAATGTTAGTTTCATATATAAGTAAATCTTTGGTGAAAGACTTATTTTAGTTGTTGTGCTATGAGTCACTGTACAGTTTGTATTTGTTCTTTCTTTGTTTGTGATTACAAGGTCTCTACACCAGAACAACTGGGAGACAGTTTTAGAGTTAACACTTGTCCATTAGCCGTTTCTGCACCAACTGACCCATGTACAGATAGTTCATATGTGAACAATGTACCACTGGCAAATGCCTTCTGTAGCATGATCACCGATCCGTTTGGTAAGTTCGCATGTTCAGGTTTTGGAGAAGCATTAGTACAGAGTCAGGAGGTATTTGGTTCCATTCTCATTAGAGTTGACACATCACCTTACAAAATATTTTCACAGAGTGCACCGAGGGCTTCATTTCTGATTTGTGACACAGGCTTGCCTTTTAGGTTGCACTTGCTTGCATGCGTGTGATGCTGTCGTTGTTACATCGTCTGTGTACAATGAAGTAGAAGAAAGGGCTTCGGTACTTTTGTAGGCCGTTCTTTCAATCTTGCGCAAATTTAACAGCTTTCGTTTTTATAAACAAGGATTTTTGAGACGAGAGAGCCACACTCATGTACTGATATATTACCATGCATGTACCTAAGGTTAGAGGGTTCAGTAAATGATCTTGAACGACGTTTGCAAGCCCATAGACAAGGTGATAACCCTTGTTAAGATCATATTATGCTGTATGAAATGTGAAGTAACTCACGTAACAATTACAGCTGTATCAAAACTTTTTCCTTTCAGTCACTGAGTCATCAAATTCCTCTGTCAAATTCAGTCAATGCTTGGTTCATTGCCACAGATTTACTAAAGAAAAAGACTCTCTGTTAAGTATCAGCTGTTATCATTCATACCTCACTTCATACCTCCCCTCTCTCAGGTCCGTTTGTGAACTGTCCGATGGCAATCAGAAATCAGGCGGAGATGGAGTGTAGGCGTGACATCTGTCTGACCGGCACAATCGAAAAAGGTTGCGACGTCTTTGATGTACTCGTGGACAGATGTCTGAATGCCATTGGAGGACCGCCGGTCAACTGGAGGTTGGATAGCAACTTTGCATGTCGTGAGTCTTCTCGAGCCAATTTGCATAGAAGGAAACATACTGACACAGTCTGCAAAGTATTGAGATCTCTGATTCCCTGTCATTTTTTGTCGTGCCGCAGATGTTTAAAAAGGGTACATGGATATCCTCAGTGCAGATGCGACCTTGCCGATGCATTCAGAGAAATTTGTTGTCTGGATGTCAGGTCGCAAGTGTCATATTTTAAATATATCGGTGTTGTGGTAATGCTTATTTCTTAGCCGCTGTGGACTTTGCCGGCATTTTGAAAAGTGCTTTTGTCGCTTCATACAGCTGACAGGTGTCCTGCGGGCTCGTCTTTCAGCAACTGTGTGCCAGCATGTACACCATCTTGCATCAACAGTAACATGGCGCTCCTCTATGAGTGTAACTATCCGTGCGTCCCTGGCTGTGTTTGTGACCGATCTGATGAAATCATTCAAGACGGCCAGTGCATGTCCTCCGGTGACTGTGGATGCACCGATTCAAACGGCAACTACTACCCAGTGAGTAAATGTCTCGTTTACCTATTTCTGCTTCTTTGCCTCAATAAAAAAATGCTTCTCGACTTTTCTTTTTATACGTTATGTTTCTGATGCTCGGGTACGTCATGTATAAAAAATTCTGTGACTCCTGACATCGCATGGCGTTACCCTTAACATGGCGTCTTGACAACTTGACAAATTTTTCTGAGATGTCAAGTTAGTCTAAGTCAGTAAACTCAAGGATTTGCAAAATTTTATCGAGAGAAGAAGTTATTTGTACTACAGGATTTTGACAATTTGATAAATTCCTCTGAGATTCAAGTTTGCTGAAGTCATTATCTGAACAACGTACAAGATAACAAGGTATTTGTAACACGGTGTCTTTACAATTTGACCAATTTTTCTGAGATGAGACGTAGGGTATTTTGTTATCTTCACAACTGTGTGCAAAATTTTGTCAAGGTAACAAGCTATTCCTAACAAAGTATCTTGACATTTCGACAAATTTTTCTGAGATGTCGAGTTAGCGTAAGTGGGTAACTCCGCAATTTTCAGTATTTTTAAGATATTTCTAATGCAGTTCCTCGACAATCTGACAATTTTTTGAGGTGTTCAGTTATTATGAGTTGGTAAACTTGACAATTTGCAAAATTTTGTTGAGATAGCCAGTAATATAACATGGAATCTCGACAATTTTCAGTATTTTTTAGATATTTCTAATGCAGTTTCTCGACAATCTGACAATTTTTTGAGGTGTTCAGTTAGCATGAGTCAGTATCTTGACAATTTTCAAAATTTTGTTTCAGTAGAATGCTGTTTCTAAAACAGTATCTTGACAAGTTGAAAAATTTCTTCAAGATGTCATGTTAGTGTAATTCAGTGTCTCAACAATTTGCAGAATTTGTTGTGGTAACAACTTACTCTGACAAGATGACTTCCCTCTGTTTCCACGTGTTCATGCCAACAGAACGGCTGCTACTTCAATGAAACAGCTGGTTCGGAACACAGATATTAAAACTGATACATGTTATATGTGTGACCAGCAGAAAACTGGTAAATGCATGTAATATCTGATATTTTGATGGTTTTATGACCAATGCTAGTGGCAAAGGGGACATACTATGGGAAAAGAAAGCTTTCCAAATTCATATTTAGCCCTCTTTAGCGTTAGAATTGGTCATGAATCCGTCAAAATAATTAAGACGCTGGCTAGAATTAGGCAATTTACTAAGTCTTCAATCACCTACAACAGTAACCAATATTTATGATTGCATTTGAATTTCTGTATACACTTTTATGTGGAGTGCATGTGGGAGTTTGCACCAGTGATATGTCCCCATATGACAGTATGCTAACCTTCAATGATATGACAGTGTGTAAGTAGTCATAGACCTAGGCTGCACATGTGGTCAATGAATTTTCCATTTTTTTTCCCCTCCCACCTCACTTGCATCCCTTACATCATGTAGATGATAGAGGCAGGTGTGAACGACACTGCTGTAGGTTGTGGAACTACTGCTTAGCTCTTACCTGTCTTCTGGTGCACATGGCAAGAATTTTACAACAGTCAATTCTCACAAAGCCACTTAATTATGTAGTGTAATTCTGTTTAGGTATTTCAGAACTTCAGAGTGGAATCTTTTTTCATCATCTTTGCTAAGAAATCAGTCAAGAAATATGGCATCTCTTCATTCCTTTAACTGATCTCAAATATTCCCTTTTTGTTGTGGATACGCTTGATTCTTTCCGATGTATCTTGATCGAGAAAATCATTACAGCTTTACTCCTTGGGGCTTTTTCATTTTAATCCAATCTTCATTCCTTGTGTTGCAAAGTATGCACAGAAACAAACAGTTCTTTCTTCCATCACTGCAGATGTGTTGTTTTTGTTTTGCTTTCCTTGACTTTTTGTTCTCTTTTGTTTTTGTAATTAACATGATTTTCATTACTCTATATCAGCTGGGTGCTACGTATCTGGCAGGTGGTTGCACGATGCAGTGCACCTGTACGGTGAGGGGCTTCCCCGAGTGTGTCCCCTTCCAGTGTATGACAAATGCTGTCTGTCAGACCAACCCTGATCAGAGTCAGAGCTGCGTCTGTGGGTCTAACTTCATCCAAGACGGCACGGACTGTGTTGGTAAGCAAATTGCCCTAGCAGCTGAAGTCCAGACTGCACTGTTTTAAGTTATGTCAGTTTCAAACAAACATTGGACCCCCCTACCAGTCCACGACCGGATATAGTCACAAGCAGAACAAGGAGAATGTCACAAAGGTTCGGGGTTCATAATGTTAAAGCAGCTTTACGCTTCGGCGCCATGACTGATGCAAAGCATGGAGAAATTGTGTAAAAAGTGATTATGAAAATATCACCACCACAGCTGAGACTGTTTTTGAATACATGTCCATTAACTGTAGATTGAAATCGAAACTACCTCTGTGGTTCCCCTTTCATGAGCTTTCAGTCGCAATGTTTCTTTTGTTTGCACATCTGAAATTGCCTCTCGTATCCTATCTAGTATTGTTAAAGATGAGAAGATGTTAATACGCTACAATTGATGACAACTGCACAATACATGTCAGACGTGCTTCTCACACGACCAGTGAAAACAAGAAACCGCTTTTGCAGCATGTGGTCATTCAGTTTGCACGGTCTCAGTGAAGCTAAGACAATAGCTTGATTGAAACCATCAGAGTACTGCAAACTAAATTTTATAAAAGAGCTACAAATACGGCTTCATTCACAACTTAAAAAGTCTCAGCTTTCTGACGATCGTAAAAATCATGTCGATGAGATCCAGCAGATATACTGTCTGAGGTAGCTCCTGAAAATCCACCAATCGTCAGAGGTTTTAATTTCGTCTTTTATCACATGTTGCGTGAATGTCTCAAATCACCTCTCACAGAATTTAAGGGACTTTTTTTTTATGCAATACCATGTTGCTGATACATTGTGTTATTTAATATTGTTTTGTTTTCACTTTTTTGGGGGGGTGTGCATGGGACCTCGGTGTGTTTCACCCTGGAGTCACATTAGCCATTTCTGCCATTGTCTTGTTTTTGGTATTTTAAGTGATCAAATAGAGTGATGGAGTTGTTTGCAAGGGTTTGACTGACATGCAGGACTTCTTAAATAAGTCAACGACAATGAGACTTTATTGTAAACAGTTGATGGAAACATATAGCATCGACCACTGAACTGAAATGAAAAACAGTTTCTTATTGCTGCTACTCCAAAAACGCCTTATGGAGAAACAATGGAGAAACTGCATCAAAAGTCTGAATCAGGTTTTGTATATGTTTAGTCTTTTTTAAACCTTTAAAAAACCTTGCAATATTAAAAGAAGAGGTGCCATGAGGCCTGGACTGTTTTAAGACAGACATACTCAGACCATTCCTTAATGATGGATATTTTTGTCATCAGCAAAGTTTCCTGAGTAAAAGTGAAATAAGAAAACTATTTATTTTGTCTCTTTCAATCCCTCTAGCTGACCCATGCAGTGCCAGGAATTGTAACAGTGGCGAGTGTTTCAGTTTCGGACAAGTCACCCTATGTGTATGTCCCGAAGGATTTAGCGGCGTCGACTGTGAAATACGTAAGTTCATGTTAATCGGCTCTCAGATCGTAGTTTCGTTTTTGGTTTCAGCAATATCACAACCTTTATGATCTCGATGGGTTGGTTTTGTGTTCGCATGTTTGTGTGCTTGTATGCAAAAGTGTCAGGGAAGTTAACTCAAGGTGATCTCACACTTTGCTTTTTTTCTGCTCTAGTGCACTTGATTTAGTTTGCCACCCTCTCTCTTCTCTGCCTGCTGTCGTTTTATTGATGTCGATGAGTTTTGTATCGATATATTGACCCTATGAGGAATTATTCCCACAAAGTTCACATACTCATATTTACATCACAAGTAGTGCTGGACAGTATCCGACGTTTGGATGGGTGTACCTTAAAGGCCAAGTGACATGCACACAGACCTAGCTGCACTTAAAAAACCTGAATGACAATTTGTTAGAATTGTGTGTATATCTATAACTGTTTTTCAGATATGTCTTTTCAAACGTTTGGTGGAAATGCGAAACCAATGACGTTTTTCAATTAAATGTTTCACAGTGTCAGCATTTCTTTTGTCAGGCATAATTGGGATAATACGTGCTCACAAAAACCTCAGGGCATATAAAATTCTCAATCGTCCCTGAAATAAAGATTCAGGTAAACAAAGGATAATGTAAGGGATACCATACAAGTCCATCCCTGAACGTCACAAACTTGCATGTTCGGCTTCTGTTTACTTATGATGCAATTGTGAAACAGAAATTTGTTAATGGCCAATGTTTGATGGATTTTAGAGATTGTGGTTTTTTCTGCTGTTCATAGCAATGGAATGAATACTCCAAAATGTGTTTTTTTTTATGTCAGATGTACTTTAAGAAGTGAGTTCATTGGTTGTAGAGGTTGACGCTATCAAACAGCAATTATTGATCCTCCTAAAAGTTGCAATCTGACAATATTCCTCCATGGGTTTGTCTGTTCCTTCTGGCAGCATTATCCTCCTTCATTTTGTAAAATCCTTCATTTTACAGAACTGACAAGCTGTTACTCATATGGGGACCCTCACTTTGACACATTCGATGGACGACCGTATGACTACAATGGGGCCTGCTCATACTTATTGGTTAGGTCTATTTCAGGAATGCCCTTTTCAATTGTGCAACACAATGAAAGGGTCCCAGGTCAAGCTGCTTCGATCATCAGGGGTCTGACAGCTACGTTCCCCGGTCTCCCTGATGAGGTGAGTACCAAATAGCACTGTCTGTGACTATTCATTGTGCCAGAATGTGTCCATTATCATGAAGAAATAATTGCTTGATGGGGTCCAAGACTGAAGAAACAAGTTGTTGTTATCCTGAAGGTCTCTTTTGTCAAACTTTACAGTATGCTCATCATTGTACTATACAAAATAAAAGAAACTGTCAAAATATATGTAAGTTTATGTACATAAGGTAGAAGGGATGTGCACTCGAATTCAGCATTATGACAATTGCTTTAGACCCTTGTGAGTATATGTAACCCTGTCAGATGTGGCCTTGTCAGTGCACTCTCTTACATTGAATAGCACTGCAGCACTGACACAGCAATGTTAGTCAAAGTTTTGCCAAAATGCCATTACGTTGGGGCACTTTGCTAAATGCTCTAAAGAGAAGAAATCACAATTAAATCATATTTCTTCCATGCCATTGTTTTTGCTTGAAATCAGGAAATATCTCAGAAAATTTGAAAAATGAATTTTACTTTAGTAATGCAACCGGAGGTGCAATCCTGGTGCCAGAAATTATTGATGGTGATCAAATACCAACTAGTCTGGGTTTGTTTACTTTTATCGACATAGTGTGTAGCGTGGTTTGCGGCATCATTCTTGTCCAGTATTTGATGATGAAATCTTCATTTCACAAAAGAAGAAGTTATTCAATATTTTTACTGAATTCATGAGATATTCTTAATCGATGAACAGAAGAGCTTCATCGTGAAACCCTCGCTAGTACCAGGAAAAAATAGAAACAAAAGGGAAGTAGCATTTGTCGGTCCTATATCACACAAAATTTGCAGGTTTACACCGAACCCTAACTTTCAAAGTGGGATTTCCCAACTGAGGGACATTTTGTTATTGATGGAACATCAAAAAATCTCATATGGTGGGTGAAGTTCTCTTGTTGGTGGAGATATCCTTTAGTATGAAGCATTTTGTCACATCCCTTGACTTTTGGTATGAAGGTTTGCCATGGAATCTTTGGAATCATCATTTTTAACTTGTTTGACGTATGTGCAGATCATTGTGAGAACAGCCGTTCAACATCAAATCATGTCTTGTATCAGTCTTTAGGGGGAAACAGAATTGATTAGGTAGTATTTTGAATGATACCCAGAGAATGCACAGAAGTTTTTGAGGAACTGAGAAATTTACTCCAAAAAGTCTGATTCATATCTATAAAGAAAGTGGACATCAATACTTTGATCAGAAATGCAACATTCTCACCAACTGATCTTGTTTATCCCTGTTACAGTTTATGGAGGTGAGCAGCTCGTAGACTTTGTCACAAAGACATAATTAGAAGAACAATTAAGCCTCCCCCCAAAAAAAGACAGTGGCACAGAATTTTAAGCCCAATGCAAACATGACTATCATTTCAAACAGATCAACTTTAGAATACCATTTACAACCAGAAATCTAGTCAACAATACCTGAGTATACTTTCAACTTACTAACTTAATCTCAAATTACACCCGACTGATTCATCGACCCAGTTTTGAAATTACTCGCCAGATCTGATGTATAACTATTGTTGATCGTATCATTGCAACATCTGAAAAGTCATTTCAACAAAGAGCAACTCTATTGTCAAGCCTGAACGTGAGATACTTGGTGTTATGTGAAACTGCTTGAGGGAAATGTCATATTATGACTTCACAGCAAACTTAAGCCTAAAGCAAGTCATATTTTCAGGCACCTTGGTACAAGACCACCCATGGTCTGGGGTTACCTAGTGTCAGAATGTTAAACACAGTACAAACACGAATATTATTTTGAGGAGTTCAACGTTAGTAATACCATTTACAGACCGAAATCAAGTCAACGATACCTGAGTATACTTTCAACCTAAAAACTCAGTCTCAGATTGCAAAAAGTCCTCGACTGATTTTAGAATCTTCAGTGCCTAATGTACCTAGAGTTTTTAAAGTACAATCCAATAGCTGACATTAAATAGTAATGATTGCAGTATGAGGCAGTGATGTTTTTAGGAAATGACGGAGAGAGAGGTGTAGTCTGCAAGCTCGCTGTGTCCTGGCATTTGATCCGTACAGAAAACGTTGGTCGTTGCAGACCTTAAATAGCGTACATGGCTCTAGAATCACACATATGACGGGCCCATCCGATCTTTTTATACAGATGCATGGCTATAGTCCTAGTCTATATTGCCATACATACGTAGAGCAGACTCACCTGACAGTGACCGGTGATGCTAGCATGTTCGTCTGTTCCCGATGTCAGGTATTTTTGCTGTTGTTGTAGACCATGCACTTCACAGTTTGAAGGTGGGGTGTAAAAAATGTTTACTATTAATGTAACTTTCATTGTCACTGATTTTCATGGATTTGATGTCAGTTTTTGATGTCAGATTCTGATGTCAGTTTGTAACAACTGAAGCTGGAATATGTACTAGCAATCACCTGGTTGTATAACCTTTGTTCTTCATCAGTGTTTCAGGGAAGAGAAAGTAGAGGAAGACATCCAAAATGACCTATCACAAAATCTGAATGAGAGCTATGCACTCATCTTCCAGATATTTAAATGTGAAAATTGTCTCAATATTTTTTGTTTATAGCCCTACGAAATTCGGATTCCCCAAGAAAATGCAGTCGATCACCATTACCTGAAATGAAAAAGACCAATGGGAATGGATATGAATGTTAATGCATGGAAAACTGTGACTAAAACATTTTTTTTTGGTAGTGGCTATGTCATATTCTGCAGAAAGCCATTTGCTGAAACTTATCAGGTCCTAAATAGTGCCATAAATGCATTATAAACTAGACCAAACATCGTATCTGAGCACCACAATGGTGTCTGAATAAATGGATGTTTAGCAACACGTAGGAGTGTCGGAACACAGGGGTGTTAGTTTGTACGTAGCCTTGTCAAAACGTAGGGCTATACCCCACTGACCCGAATGGAAGCACAGCCAGATTTTGTTCACAACTGGAGAGATGATCACAACTATTGACAGCTAAATACAGTAGAAAATTCAGTGTGAAAAACAGTAATTAGCACTGGTATGGACTTACTTTCATTTCTCTCTGTCAGTAAA